>JABUQX010008542.1:27500-52500 GCA_015478945.1 Trachelipus rathkii
TGATATTCGAATAACAAGATGATTTTAATCTATTAATATTATTAAATAAGGATTATATCTTATGTTATTATATGTTATTTATTATCACATTATTATAAATTATTTATTAGTTATATAAAAAGAAGTTATAACTATTACATTGTATCATGCGTTGTAATCGGTCGTGAAATGAAAACCGATTCTTTCGGTTCGAGTAAACCATTGTTAACTTTTTTGCTGTTTTATTAAATATTTGTTAATCCTTATGTCAAAGGAAAGAACCGGTTATTAAAATTTTGACAGCTCACCTCTGTTTATAATTGTACATTCTATATATTACCGTATATTTCATATTAAAGGGTGAGTTCCACAGTAAATATATTATTGAAGAATATTGGAACGAAACATTCCACGAGTGTCTCACTTTCAATCGTACTGCATCAAGATTTTCAGCTTATGCAGCCAGCCAGATTTAAAAATAGAAATTTCTCCCTTTATTTTTAACTGTAATAATATATAATAATCACGTAATGTAAACAAACATTGTAGACTTTGTCTCTTATATTAAAGCGTTTTATTAACCTTCTTATGCAAGTTTAATTTATTCAAAATTTATTGTCTGCCATTAATTAACGTTTTTTTATGGTAAATTAGATTTAAATTAGACATATATTAACGGATTGGTTTCTTTTTAATATATATCAATTTTCAGTTGTTGCAATAATTTTATTGATGGTTATCGCCAAAGTCTTATTAAATATCCATAAGGCTTTTTGAAGCTGAATAAATTATTAGGTTGATTGAATTAATTAACTGATCTATTGAGACAGATAATAAAATGTATTTACACTTATTAACAAGCGTCAACTGATATTTATTTACACCCACATGTCCCACGAAACTCAATATTTTTATTGAATTTGCAGAAAATTCTGATGAATCGGCATTTATGCTCGATTTTTAATGTACAGCTTCCATAATCGTTATAGCTAAAAAAAAAAAACTCACTTTGAATGGCATGAAATTTAACTTTAAAACAAAACTGGAAATGGAAAACTATGTTCTTTAAATTTAATTATATATAATATATATTATATATATATATATTATATATATACGTATATATATATAATATGATTATTATATATTATATATACATATAGTAATATATTATAGTATATATGTATATATAATATATATATATATATATATTTTTTATTTTTTTTTTTATTTTTTTTTTACAAATTAATATTAGTTTTAAAAATAGTCCCTGACCTTGAATTTAATATTTTTGATTTTTCCTTTTCTAACAGAGGTATCTGTTTAATACTGTTTCCTATTCTCTTAACATGAACACTCTCACTAATTATATACATACTTATTATTGAACACACTTCACTATCATAGTCTCGCACTGCACTCTATTTTCTATCCAATTATACATTTCAATCTTATCTACTATACTTACTATCTTATAAATCATATATCATTCTATCAATATATAATATACATATCAATAATCATATAACATAATACACATACATAATATATGGTTATCACCTTTGTACTCAGTTATACTATAACATCAGGAAACGCACTGATAATATAATATATACATATTAGTTATATTCATAGTGATTGATAGATATATAGTACTAGCCTACTCGGTGTTGTGATGCTATTGAGTATAGAGGTATTGTCGCTATGCGGTGCGAGTTTTGCTCCTGGTTAGTTCGCTCCGGTCTGATAGTTGATGTATATTATACTATATATTCACTCTTTGTTGGGTGTATCATCAATTTATAAAGTAAGATCTACTATTACGGTAGCTTATCTGAAGTATAAGCAATCACAATTATATCACTAATTAAGCTACCGTATGCGTAGTGTACGATTTTTAATATGTACGTATATGTAATATGCTTAGTGCGTATGAAAATAAATTAGGTATAAAATAATAGACCTAATAAAATTTAAAGGATATTAAATAACATATTATTAAATCAGTATAGTCTTATAGTAGTCAATGAAAATATACTAATACAACCTAACATATATAATAGCTATTATATTTAATAATATATAATACTATTATATTTATTTAATTATATAATATTTATATTTAATATTATATATATATATATATATTAATATATTAATATATATGATAATATCATTTATTATTATTATAATATATTATAATATATTTTATATAGTATATTAATATATATATATATATTATATCATATATAATTTTATATATATATATAAATATATTAATATATATTATATATTAATTAATATATATATATTATTTACGTTAATTCTTATATTCAGACCATTATAAATTTGCATTAAGCCTTAATTGTATTTCACTTATGATATACTGTTAAAATATTGCAAATAAATAGATATATAAGAAAAGATGCTTTTCAAGTCTCGGGTAAAGTGCTAAAAACAAGTCCATTGACATTTGTAAAACAACTAATAAAAGTATTCTACTGGAGCATAAATAATAGACGAAATATCAATGGCATTAAATATAAAAAGTTTTATAATTGTATACAATGATACGCATGCGCTTATATATATTTTTCCTTTAAAGAAGATCCTTTATTGTTAATTATTATTAGCATATATATAGTTAGTGGGAATCTATGGAGAAGCTTACTAATTGGGCTGTTGATGAATCTTCTAAGCGGTATTAGAAAATAATTTAAATGCAAAATATGAGTTGATTTTAATAACGATAATAACTCGGTTATTAGATACTATATTCTAACTATATATACTATTGTTCTATGATAGCAACCTATAGATTATCATTCCTATATTCTATTAAGATTATATTGAATATATATATATATATATATACTTAATATATTATATATTATATATTATAATTATTATAATATATATATATATTATTAATATATATATATATTGAGAAAAGATAACTGTTTAATTATGATAAATGTATAATAGATGAAGAATATAGGAGACGAAGATTTTCATGTATACTTAGTGTATATTAAGTAAAGGGATATTCAACTGAATATTACCTTTGTGATGGTGTAAGGTGTAAGATTGAGGGTGTCTGTGTGTGTGTAATGTTCTTGTGGTATGGTTGGAATCGTGTTGATGACATTTCACTGATATTGTTGATAGTAGAGAACGTTCAGTTGGCAGAGTGTACTGTAGAGGAGAAAAAGATAAAGAAGCAAAAGCTGAAACGTGAAACAACTCAACACTCTAGTATCGATTTTTTTACTTGATTTTTTTATAAAGAATCATGATTTTTATTTGATACACTTTGCAATGAACTTATATTCTTGGAGGCATCCTTAAGTGAATGCTGCATTTGCACTTTTTTTATTAATTTATTATGTTAACAAGAATTCTACTCTTAAGATTACCATATATTATGTAAATATGTTGTATCAGACATAAGTATATAGTTTACTGATACTGTAATATTTTATAAATCTTATAAAATTATATGATTTATTTATAATGATTTTAGTCCATAATTATGTATATATATTTATATATTAAAATTTAAGTATATATATTTTATAATTTATAATAATATAATCATATTATAATATAACATTAATAATAAATATATATATATAAATTATATAATTATTGGCTTAGCTTTCATTGAGGATTTAAGTTCTACCGTATATGTTATGACTTTTTTGTAATGTTTTCGCTATTTATTAGTAATATATAATTATTATTAATATCGTATAGTTCTTTGATATATTCACTATCACCCCAGCTGCACTGAAAATCTTATGACATAATTCTATATCTTTAATGTAGTACTTGCGGGAATATTTACTAATATGTATAGTGGGATAAAAAATATTTTTAAGTCTGAAGTAGCTAACCTAGGTGTATGGTAAGCCCTATTCAGTAATGCTTTTATGATAGTGAAATTAATATATATATACCACAGTTTACTATCATATACTCCATAGTTAATTATGTATATAGGACTGGATCAGGTTACCTAGCAGTGATGCTCGACTTTTAATCCTATACTATAACTAATGCTCTACTACACAGATCCATTTATTAAAAAGAATGGTCAATTTTCAGGCCTTCGATTACGGTATAAGGCCGGAATAATAAAAAGTGTGAAACAATGCTCGGGTAACAAGGAGAAGGGATAAGGTGAATTCGGGTGGGGTACTGAATTATTTATAAACCGAGTCAGTCTTTACTAATAAGGAGCAGATCCCTCAACAAAGTGTCTTTTATAAGCGGGGGGAGAAGCCTTAAGGGCAGAGTCCATGCATAGTTTACATTTAAAGATTTTAAGTGTCAAATACTATTATTCATGAATAACGTATAGTATGCTACGTTACACCGTCTTGAGTAGCTAATAATCTCTCACTTATTCTAATGACGAAGTCGCGGTGCAGCAAAAATTGGGGGCTTGCTACAACAATTTATAGGTGCCAAATAAGCTACAATTAGGCCAAAATCCTATAGTACTAAAGGTAGTATTTAATATTTATTATATCAACACTATTGGACTAACGCAGTGATTTTCATCAATAGTGGGATAGCGATAATCGCCTTGTGGGTCGTGGAGTGCCTCGAGGGGGGCGGGATAGGGGGCTAGAATAAAGAAGTGGTGAGGGTGGGGTTGAAGGTTGATTCTAAGTAATTAATTTTAGTTATATTATCTTTTAATATATATTATATTAATATATATATTATATATATAATATAGTATATATATATTATATTATGATATATAGTATATTATTATATAGTGTTTGTTGTGTGTGATAATGGAGTATATGTCATTGTGGTTTTTAAGTCTTTGGGTTTAGAGACACGACAATATGCTATGAAAATAATTGATTTTTCAAAAAGTGATTAGAGACGAAATAGGTTTGAGAGTCTATGGGCTATCACGGAGTGTCTGAGATCTATGCTCACGCTGAAAAATCGGCCATACAGCTTTTTAATGATGCCGGGGATAGCTTGAGCAGTATCTTAAATAGTATTCGCCGCCTGTTCTTATAGGTTTTTTACCTATTCATATTCCCCCACTCTCCTGAGTAGAGGCGTTATGCACTTCTCCCTGACATTGCTAAAAATCCCGCCAGACCATACCCTTCTGCATTTTTGAGCTCCTGAACTACCCTTATTCTTCGCTCTTATTGCAGGAGCTTCTTCTATATCTACTTTTGGCACTGTGAGGGTATGTAATGAATGAAGAAAATAGTAATAATAACACCTCTTATATATACTCCATTATGCTGAGTTAAGCATATGTTTCTTTCTATATGTACTTTTCACACAATGCCCGTATGTACAAGGGAAGGGATTATCCGTTCTACATCTTTTATATGCAGTTCGTACATAGAGTCAAAATTTGGATCTATTTCTAAGATGGGAAAGATAACTATGACATTTAAGGAATTGTTATATAATAAATTAACTATAACAATACATTGCATCAATATAACTCTCAATAATAATCGTATTGATCGTTGGAAAATCCTTTAATATAATCTTTATATATTTCAATGGGTTTAAGATATCTGTGTATATAGTGATCAAGCAATACCTGGGTGTTGAGCATACTCGAATGGGCAATGTACTATATTTGTATTATATTTTTCCCTATGACAGTCTCAATGTATATAACGGCCATATATATATCTGCTTCATCTGTTTTGTCTATGATATATAGTACTATAGCAAGTTAGTCATAGGGGTTTTATTTCTACGCCACAATAGTATAAACGCCTCAACATTAAGTAGTGGTAATTATAATGAAGTATATCAGCCTCACCATAAAAACGTTACGGGATATGTCTTAACGTTGCCATGGTGATGCTCGGATTGAAAAAAATCACATCCACGTATTATTATAGTTATTAAGTTTATAATTTACACTAACTTTTGATCTTAAAGATATTATTACTTATCTTCATAGGTACGCTAATGCTCTTAACAACAATCTTAGCATCAATATATTTATCATCAATAGAGATCGTTTAATAACTATCAAATTAGCTAGGTACCTAGATTATATAAATTAATGTACATATACTCATCAAAACATAATTCTCAAAAAGTATATTCTTTGTACCAATTTTTTGTCGGTATTCTCAGAGCTATTGTAGCAATCGTGGACCTACGCAGATCACGAGAATCTTTCACTTGTAATATAGGTTTAAACACTTCTATCTATATTTATGTACACTGTTATTCCATGCCAGATTAAGATATTGGAGGGTAATAAATTTTGCTAGTGTCAGTAATTTAAAATAGGTTCATATTCACATAAATCTCTACTTACTTCAGATATATTACTTCTTCAAGTTGTATAGGATTCATAAACTACAGTTGTTAAATAATCCGAGAGTTTAATTATCAGGATATGGTAACTCCCAAAAGGGCTGTAAAAGACGGGTAAGAGTTAAAAATTAAAGTGATACTATACACTGCTACTCCAATGATTATTGAATAAACTAACTGATGTAATGATTAATCTCTTATATTTCACTTGTCATTTTTTATATAGGTGTTAAATTCCGTCGATAATTTCAATACCCTTTACAAGTAAGCATGCTTATTTTTTCCTATCTTACCTAATATTCGCGTATCGTTCTAATTATTTTCTCATTTGATTTCGAGTTAGACAGGGTTTAAACCTTACTTTTTGTTTCTGTTAATAGAATCCTCTCTATTATTATTTTCACACACATTTTAAAGTCTCTAGCAGATAAATATATTTAAACTCTCACGTGATATATTGATTGGGTCGTGATATTGAGTGCACTTTAAAAACTTCGTAAGTCCACTTTATACCGGTCAATTCATAATCCATTCTGAATCTTTTTCTGTTTGAGATACTTGCTTACATAATCGCTTACCTTGTATGCCTGAATTATGCTTTTATTTTGTTTATTTTTCATACGGTGTGTTCAGATGTCCACGAATATTTTTGACATTTCCTAAGTGTATTGCTTTATAGTGTATTGGTAAGATTCGTATATAAGAATATTAAAAGCTAGATGCGTCCAGTAAATAATCAATTATATTTAAAGTATTCTTTAGTAGAAATACTAGTGGCATCGTTCTTTAATAGTACGCTGGACTCTTTCAATATAGCTGCTTTGTTTACGGAGATAGTGTATTTTGGTAAATAAGAACTTATATCCGATACTCCAATCAGCTCCTTTCCTCTGAAAACTCTCGAACCCTTGAATTCCATCTGAATCTGTCATAATATGTTGTAAGCGGGCCTTAGTTGACAGATCTATAATATTTCAAGTATGCATTAGCCGGCACGTAGCTGATTTTTATCTTTGGGTTTCAACATCAGTATTAGAGTATATGATACGTAATAGTAAAAAGTTAAATGTATTGAATATGTGCGAATATTTTTTAAACTATTTTATAATGCATTTCCGAATGACATTAGTTGCATACACTATCGAGCTGACTGATTAATTTTGGTTTCGCCACGTAGGAATTTTTTCCTACAGGTTTATGTAGATAAATGCCTCTTGCTCATATAAATATTTTTTTTTAGACTCTTTTTTTTCTTTCAAGGTAGTGAACCTTAATGGCAAACTTAGTTGAAACCCACCTAAGACTAATTTGGTTCCCGTAGATTGAAGTATAATTATTATATAAACATTTTTCTCTTCCGTTTGCCGGTTTGTCTTTAATGACCTCAGTAAGTCGTAATGAATATAAAAATAAAAGTTTATTAGCTTTTGATATTTAGTGCTAGATAGAAAGTAAATATACTAATAATAATAATATAAACATTAAAATTTTCATTTGATATTATCATTCTTTAATACATAATATTACCTTATATTATATATTATATATATAATACAGATTTTTGTACATATCTATAATATATTCTATTGATGTATAAGTAATATATATTTAAATATATATATTTATTATATTTTATATTATTATCTGGAGTATGTGTATATCTTATGGTATATATTACTATATAAAATTATGTGTGTGTGTGTGTCGTGTGGGTGGGTCCCCGAATGTGGATAAAAGTAAAACGAGTCAGGAAAATTTCTAGAATCAAATTTTTATTCTTTTTTACAATATTAAATACTAATATGCTAAAAATTAAATATTAAAAATACAAATTAAGATTTAAAATTGAACTAGGTTTATTATAAGGTGTTTTTTATTCTTCTCTGGTAGAGGGCTACGTTTAGAGTGATTTATGAAGCGTAGAATAAGTGCGAGGACTTTGAATCAGGTACTTGGAACTTTGGAAGTCCTTTGGTCAGACATCTGAAATAAGGGAAAGGTTTCCTTCTCGTAATTTGAGTAGTAACTGAAGTTTCTTGTTTTTTTTTTGTATAGTTTGCATTAGATTTTTTTAATGTCCGTGAAGAATTTTTATTCGTAGGTATAGGAAGCATGAGAGGTTTAGGTAGATCTTCAAATAATTCATTTTGACTTTTGTCAGATGAGGAATCATTAATATTTGTTCTTTTAAATTTTATACGTATTCCAAGATTTACGCACTCTAATAGGTAAGCTCTCGTCTAGGATATTTTTAAATCTATCTTCATTTTCACTTCAAGTTTATTTCATTATGGCATAATCTCTGCCATCATCGATATGAGTATATGTAGTGCTGCATGTGATGCCATGTTCTTCAAAGTATATCATTTATATCGTAATGGCATTCTTGTGTACCGGAGATTGCCGTTCTCATGGTGTTCGACGGTTGAAGTTATACTTTCATGTTTGCTATCTCTTTCTGAAATTGGTTACTGATATCAACTTTAGGATAAATACAGCTTGAGGTGATCAGTACTCGCTGAAAGATTATATTCGCAACAATATAAGGACTCTGTTGGTGCGTAACATGTTGTTGAGTTGTGACGCTTACTTGTGAAACTTCAATGCATTTCTCGTTTTATGATTTTGTATTTGATTTTAAAATGAAATGATTGTATTATTGATATTAGTGGATTTTGAACAGTGTGCGGTAATCGGTCATACTAGACGGTTGAGAAATGCCATTGTCTGAGGGATTGAATCTGTTACAGAGGCTGTAAGTTTTACTATAACAACTCATTTTCTTATACTCATTATTAAGTTGTTAGCCAAAATAAATGACACTTTAATTGATCCTTTAACTTAGTTTCCGGGAGCTATAATTACGGAGGAGAGTAGACTTGGCAGGATTCCGCTTCCTCTTTCTGTAAGATTTCTTCTTTTATTTCAGATTTTCAGATAGGGTTGAGGGCGAGTTTTTTAATGATGTTTCATTAACGTTTGGGTGCTTTACTTCTGAGTCCTGTTTTAAGGAAATTCATATTTATATCAAGCAATTCAAACAGACTTCAGCATTACACATTTGATTTAATGAATTCTCTCGTATCCTAATCAGTTTACGGTGTCTTTCAACAGATTGGTTTACCACAGCTTTTTAAATTTTTGCTTATTATAGAGGTAATATATTACTTTGCAACTAGATGGCGTTCATTATTCGTATTGTATTGTATAATGGACAGTTTCTGAGGGGTTATAGGGTAGAACATGTTGGTCGGGGAGCAACATCACACTGGTACGTGTTTTTTTTGGGTAGTTCACACATAACATACGTGAGGCGTCGAATGTAACCTCTTTAATCTTTTAGAAAATCTTTCTCTGAAGGGAACTTTGATTGCCAATCATTTTTGATCTCGTGCTTTCTTATCTCGGCAGAACAACAAGTAAATACTAGTGTGGTTTAATAGAACATTTCGACATAGCTATGCTTGTGATGAAAATTTTGTGTTTGAAAAACCACCGAGAATTTAGATGGTGAGAATAGACGGTTGAACGCTTCTTGCTATTCCAAATTCATTTGTGCATAGGAATTCCATTCTAACTTACAGCCTCTATTAAATTTTAATTACTTTGTCTCTTTTTTTTCAACGTCCAATAATTTACTCTCCTCATTATTTACTAATAAATATACAGCCTTCATCGAAATTGTAATATAAATCATTAATCTAGTCTAATTCTTTAAAATTTTTTGCCATTTACTGATAACATTATAATCACTTACTTACTCAATATTTATATGTATTACAGGGGTAGGTCTCAAAATCATGGCTCATTGGGACGTCGTTATAAAAAAATATTTAATAAAGAAAGGTTTTAGATTACATCGCTGTCGCGAGACTTACTAAGACAATGCTAGCTGGACACTTTCGGAACGTAAATTTCCCGGACACTCCTATCGTCAAGTGAATAGTGATAATGGAGATATATTAATATCGTTAAAGCAGTAACGCATAATCATTGATAAAACTAAAACCTTTGACTGAACAACTCACTCCTTTGTGTTATGGTGCAGAAGCTGCGCTAATTTTGATTCTCTGTTTTATGCTTTTTAAATGGTTGTAAACGTAATGAGTGTTTTTAAAAATAAAATTGTCTGCAAATTTGTAAAATAAATGCTTTTAGCTATCTCACTTGATAAATTTTCAAGGTTCTCCTGTCAAAAAGGTTCATTCTTCTTCATTTTTAGACGTTTCGTGACCCCTCTCTAGATTCTAAAATAATACGTATGTACATAATCATTCCACACATAAGACATTATAATTATGTCATAATAAAAAAACATCATATATACCAAACATTCACAAAGTCTACTATCTCATTATAAAAGAAACATGTTATATAAGTATATGAGTTTTAGAAAATTTATTGCTCGTCCGTAGTCATTCCTTGGACCAACCAACAACTTTTTGAATGATCTTCTACTAACACTGTTAAAAAATAAGCTTTATGAAGGTTTTGAGAAAGACTTTTCTACAGTTACCGTCTACGTAGTGGTTTTTGTCGTGTACATTAAGTGGTGGGAATCGTTCCCTTTAGTCTTGGGGTGGTGTTCTCCACAATTGCGCTGTGTGACATGCTTGCTTCTTGTGTGAGGAAGCTTTGTCAGTCTAGAACCTGTTGTCGTTGCTTCTTGTGGGGATTACCTTCCGTATACATAGTAGGGGTGATGCGGCGCTCGGGGTTGTGGTGCCTAATGTGGTGTGGGGGGTGTGTGTAAGTGTGAAATGTGTGGTGTGATTGATATTCATTGTAGCTTAGAATGATTATGTTCGTTCCTTTGGCATATTGAGATGTCTGGTTCTTCTGTGTTGTGTCACTGTGCTCTCTTTCTATTCAGTGACTTTTAAACTATTATCGCTGGTTCTACTTTTTGTGCGTCGAGTAATCGTTACAATATTCGCCAATAAAAACGATGTGCTTTAACCTCTTGATAGAGACCAACATCATTTACTCGTCTATCTTTATCCCCTAGCAATTCTCATTGCCTATACTTAGCTTAACTTATTCATCACTCTGAACTATAATAAGACATGATTTTCTCTATTAAAAATGGACTTGAAAAGAAAGCTAATAATTAAAGATATATAATAAAATTCCTGATCATCTAAAACCATATCGAACAAAGTAAAATAAAGTGCAGAGAGAAAAAAATAATAAAAAAATATAAATACAGAATATATTAATAATAGAGATAATAATATTATAGACTAAAAAGAATAGCATTATCATTATAAATATCGCCATTATCATTAAATTCTAACTATAATAAGAATCGAGAACTCAGCGAATTTCATCCGTATTCGAACGAATGATAATAATAATCATTAAAATATAATATACAATCAAATATTATTAATAGTATATAAAAAAAGAAATTATTAAATGAATTAAAGTAATAATGAAAAAAATAAAGGAATGTAATATTATATCAAGCCCAATTGTGTTAAATTAATATAGGGAAAATAATCATTTTACTTTTATAAAGAAATCGTATGATAATGGGCTTTAATGTAATAAAGCTAGAATTGAAGCAGTGTAGAAATGCAAGTAATGCAGTTAACAGTCAATACAAATACTAATCGCCAATCGTCTTCTAAATTGTCCTTTGTTGCTGAATTGCAATAAACAGAAGTGTCTCTGTTCATTTGATTTAACTGTTTTACTGCTTTACATTATATGTGCCAAATTTGTAATGTTTTTCTAATAAAAATTTCGATTACACACTATGTTAGTAAATATAATCTGGTTGAAGCATTATTGTAACATATTTTCAAAGCCTTTAATCACAATCTATTTTAAAGTAATTATAATTAATAAGTTTGTAAACATCTAAAATATTATCTTCTGATACATAATTGTTTTAATAAATAATAATTGAAATGATAAAAAGCAAGTTTACAGACAGTAAAGAAAAAAAGTAAATATATCAGTAAGCAGTAAAACAAAACTTACTATAATTAAATGTTCTCTTCTACTTATTCTGTGTTGCTTAATCTAGTGCATCTTAGTCTAATTTAGATCTATCTTGTTTTAGTACAGACTGGATTTAGAGGTCTTGTAGAAGTATACTGTTTATCAGTAAATAATGTTTAAGGATGAAAGTTAGAGAATGAATGATCATAGTATATTTGAAAAGAATGTCTTTGAATTCGTTTTATTTTTTTTTAAAGGATTTAATGAACATAATGAATTTATATTCAACTGAATAAAGATAAATTAATGGTCTGCTTAAATTATAATTATTGACCATAGGTCTGTAAATGTAAACTAAATAGAGTTTAAACTTGTTTATTTCATAGTTTGTCTGTAGAAGGTAATATGTTTTTCATCTAATAATATTCAGAAAGCTGTTTTCCATAAGTATGCAGTTAAAAATGAATGAAATGTGTAGTATATTTGAAAAGAAATGACTATGAGAAATACGTTTTTATTATGAAATTAAATCTGTGAATATATATTTTCCTTCATATTTGTTTTTAAATTATATAAAGTGTTGGGATCTATCAATGATTAGGCAGTAGCGGCTCTCGCGTAGCGCCTGGGGGGAGGGACGGGGTTAACGCCTCGGAAAGTTTCTCATGGTGTTTGTGTAATCTTGCGCCTGCGGGCGCACTGCAGGCGGATTCGAGGCTGGCGCCTCACCTGTTGGAAGCGGCTCGGAAAACGTTTGGGGTAGCATGCATTGCATCCGGCTCGATGTGGTACTCTTATGGATATATAATGGCTGGGATCAGTTGAACTAAAGATGTTCGAAAAACAGACTCACTCATAGTCGCCTAAAGCAATCTAGAGCAACTTGTAATTATAAGTAAATCTATCTCAAAAAGATACTATAATTTTCTTCATTGACATTGATTATTGATCACTAGGGTAAAGAACTACCACGGAAGCCACCAAATCATACAGGAACCGCACATATGATTATTTTAATGTTTAGAGATATTAATTAAGGGTGTGTATATAGGCTAAGATAAGTCGTGGATACAAGTGATTCTTTATACACAGATTCACGTTGTGCATCCTTTCTAGTTGTGCATCTTAACACAGTTTGGTCACACTACATTGGAATTCTCAACTAAAATTCGGACTTATTGGCATCTGAAAAAAAAATATGAACAACTAATATTAATATATTTTAATGGGAAAATACGTTGGCACCCTGGGGCATGGGTTTACTGCGACTTCTGTCAATTAAGATGACGTCAAGAATTTATTCTAATTTGGGAGTTAATGACCATATAGCAACTCTTAAGTAGCATATGGTGATTGGGAACGCAATACAATAGGTTGACGTAGGAAGTGACGCTATCGAATTGGAAACTGAGTCATCCATATGTATAGGACCATTCAAGAGATCGAAAAACGCAAATTGATGACGTCATCAAGTTGAGTCAATAATAATGGTTTTTATGCTAGAATCATTCAAAGTTAGGAGTCCTCAATAATGTTGTGGCCAATGAAAAGGTTGAGCCATGCTATGAAAGTATAGAGGCTACAACAACTGTTCAATTTAGTTGGCAACAATAGTATGAGTCGCTATGAAATTTGAAGTCCATCAAAGATGAGTCTCACTCACACGCGCTCTTTACAGGGTTCTTTATTAGCAGAGATATAATGAATCAAGAGGCCTGATATCGAACCAATATACAAACTAAGAAGATAAAAAAACTTTAATAAATCTCTATCCCGATTCCCCTCTAGCCGTTCCCATCCTCCTCCTGACCCACTCTCCTTCTCGTCTCTCCTCACTCTCTCTCGTCTCCAATCACCGTCTCTCATCACAGGCTCATCTTTCACCTCTTCTCCCCCCTCCTGTTCCCTCTCTCCTCTTCTCCTTACATTTTATTGATTTCGCAAAATGCGAGCACTGAGGATCATATATATATTATACAGTAATATATATATATATTACTAAATACATAATTATAATATATAATTATATTTTTATATTCTATATATATTATAATAATGATTATATATATAATGATTAGTAATTATTTTGAGTGATCTCAAATAACATGTTGATAAAAAAAATATATTTAACAATTCGTCAGAATCAAAGATATTCAGTCATGCTTTTCATTTGATTTTTTAGGAATGATTCAATCAATCAGAACTTAATACTTCTGGTATATTATATTATATTATATATATACTATATTAATAATATATGTTAATATAATATAATAATAAAATATATACTTAAACGTATTTTATTAAATATTTTATTTATGAATTGTTATATTTATACAATTTATATATAATATTATATTTTATTCTTCTTATATATATATTATATATATTATTTATTATATTATTATAATTATATATTATTAATATATATATTAATCTATCAAATATATATAATATTTTTGTTATTAAATTTATAATATACTAAATTTTATATCAAGTATATACTTTTGCGGTTCTCCCAGAACCGGGATGGGACTCAATCGCTTGACATCACCAAGAAACATAAGTGAAGTAGGACTCTCCAACTTCCTCACAACACCGATCCCCATACCTGCTTATTGTCGATATATATATATATATACATATAATAATATTATTATTTATATAAATTTGATATATACTATAACTATATATATCATAAAGGCTTTTCTTGAGTGAGTTGTATAGGTATTATAATATTTTATCTTCATTGATCACTGTGTTTTTTTATTTTTTTTATTTTTATTTTTAGGGTTGTTTTTATATATTCACTTACGGTTAAACCTTACCTAAATCTAGTGTTTAGGTATATCGTATTCGTTACGAAGGGAAATTATTCAAGCGATTTATTACATTATAATCTGCATTCCGACATAATTTCGATTTCTCGGTCCGTAGTGTAAGGTATGCAGAGCAAGGTAGTTTACAATGCCTGTTGTGCTATGCATTATCTTCATTTGTTTTGAAGAAAATTTGCCCCCCACTGTACCCGCAGAAATTGATAGTGAATTCGATTATCGATTTCAATTACAATTCTGATTCAGTACAATCCTGGCTATATATAATAAGTCATAGCTATATCAGTGATGAACTACCAACATATTCAATATATTTATATATGATATAATAAATAATATATATAAGATATTATTAATATATAATCAGGGGCACCTGAATCATTGAAATTTCTGTCCGGTTCCAATCATGTCTGATTATAGATGGTTTGTTTTATGATCTTATTGGGTTGTATGTCTGTTTTTTTTGGTTGTGGTGAGGCGCCCACGTGAATCATTTTGTTGCGATATATGTGGGGAAGGGGAGTTGGCGGTTACTCGGATTTCAGGGTTAATCTCGGTCTGTTGTAGATTGAGGTGTGTTCGGAACGAAAAAGGTTTTTAAATGGAGTATAAACACTCACTAACTGTCAGGTCCCAGACATAATAGTCATTACTATACATATAAAACAGCACTACCGTCTCATTGGTCATCACGAATTCAGGATTACTCTTTTATAGTTTGAGAATCATTTCAAACTCTTACCAACTCAAAAGAAAACTTACTAGTGATTATCGGGCAATAACTTAAGTACTGAACATTGAGTGAAATTGTGCGCTCGGAATACTGTATAATAAATGTCCTATAGAAATTGTTAGAAATAGGGTTAACTGGGATGGTTTCAGTAATATGTTTCAGTAGATGATGAATGTGTGCTGATACATCGGACTTACTTCGCAATCAAGTAACCTTATTTCACTCAGCCATAATTTTTCTCTGCACGTATACATTCACGAATACACGCATAATAACAACGAGATGATTTCTAAAGAGTTTGTCGGAATTAAAATTTATATTCTAGTTAATTTTTCGGTCAGATGAGAAGTGGAAGAGGAAGGACTAACTCTCTCCACACTCTAGCACTTTTGCAAGAGTGCTGGAGATTATTTCATTTCTCTTCCTTCAGATATATGGACTGTTCATCGTTCTCAGTAAGCAATTCATCTTCCATAGCTGTAAATGATATTTGCATGAACATCTATAAGCTCCCCATACCTCGATATTTAGAACCTTGATATTTAAATACAATTAAGAAACATATTGTTAGGGGATGAGCCACTATATCATTTGAGTTGAGAAATTTGCTGACAGTGATCTCAGTATCTCAATATGTCTTATCAGATTGCTTAATAAGGATACTTGTCAAAGCAGTGTATATGACTATCTATATACGTATATCAAGCTAAGTTCGGCGACTAGTTCTATGTAAAAACATTCAGTCATATCACTCCTATAAAAATTTGTAGATGATATTCATTGAAATTCAACTTTCCTTAATATATATAATAAAATCATATCTATATATTATTACTATTAATATATAATATATATATAATATATATATATATATTATATACTTATATAGGTATAATTATAAATATATAGATATAATAACAATATAATATATATAATGAGCCATCTCGAGTTAAAGAATCTCAGGTAGGGTTTTCGCCCTTTCAGCTAGAACTAACATCTTCGCCCATAGGCTCGAAACTCCGCCTTCCTAAGCTTTCGAGAGAGCTTTGCTCTCAGGTCGCATAAGAATAAAGCTGGCTACAAAGTATGCATAGCAAAAGAAAGGACCGGGTTGCTATGCCTGTCGCCATAACATGCGAAAATATCTTCAATGATCTGACGCGAAAACTCATCATTATATTCATCGTTAATCATTATTATATTATGCCAAATGGATAATCATTTCTTTTGCTTCGCGTGAATACATTTCTGATTTCACAAATTCCTACTAGTAATAAATGTAATTCTAATTTGTAAATCGCCAATTTGATTTAAAAAAGAAAGTATCCCTTCAAATTTTCTTCCTTTCACTAATAACGTAACACTCATTTACACATGAGTGGAGGTCCAAAATTTTGGTAGCTATGGTTTTATATAGTTCATTTGACGTTAATTATTTTGATTTTATTTCGAAATATTTGATCAAAATTTAAAATATTTTAATCAGTTGGTAAAATTCTCTTCTCTTCTAAAACACTAAATGGTGCAATTTCGACTTCCAATTTTATTTCTCTTCTCATCCTCTTCAACCTCTCGTTCTTCTCAATTTCTTCTTTCCCGAGCGTTTTCAAATGCTCCACTTCTGAACGGTCAATATATATATAGTATATTATTTATATATATATATAGTATATTAATATATTATATATAATATTATAATAAATATATATATATAATATATAGTAGTATAATATAATTAATAAATATATATATAAGTATATTATAATATTAAGATATATATAATAATACTATATATTATATTAATATATATATATTCAAATAATATCGATTATTATAATATTATATAATTAACTATATTATAAACATAATATAATATATATTTATATATATATATTATTATACATATATATATTATAGATATATATATAATATTATTATAAATGATATAATTATACATTTAATAATATATATATATTATATATATATTACAATATAATTCAAAAAGGACATAATAATTCATAGCGAATAAGTGAAACTGTGTTCTGTAAGTCTGTAATTATTTTCAGATTTAATTCATACTTGAACAGCAAAGAACAATAAAAATTTGATCCTACATAAAAAACGTTACTTTTTATTTTTCATGCTTCAATTTGTTTATTTGATCATCATAAAAATTAAATCTTAAGTTTATATATATATATATATTATTATATTATAAATATATATATATATATATAATATTATATATTAATAAATTATTATTTATATATAATATATATATATATAATATATATATATAGATGCCAGAACACACTATAATGCCCACAGTATGTAGCTAGAGAAAGGCAGTTGAGAAAGTAAAACAAATTATGATATTAAATCAGCCGTAAATATTTTACGATGGATATAACTTTTTTTTTTTTTTTTTTTTTTTTTAACAAAGGGATATACCCTAGGCAAACCGCAAAGGATGGCAGTCGGGTGCATCTTCGGCTCCGGGGCGACGGTGGGACTAATCCCCCCTCCGGGGCTCCGGAACCCCGCTCTTTGGTCTTTGGGTGTGCGCGGGGTTGCTGCTCACCATTCTCCTCGGGATAAACATCCCCCCTCTGCCCGTCGGCTCGACACCTAAAAAAACTTAAATTTTCCAAAAAAAAAAAAATTATTTCAACCAAATTGGGGCTCGAGCGAGGGGACATAATTAGGAGGGATCGTTTCATACACCGAGGATGTGGGAATCCCGGACACCAAAGACAAAGAGCGGAGTTCCGGAGGACATCCCGGAGCGGGGATTAGCTGCACCCCCCTCGTCCCCGGTAGCCGCATGAGACGCACGACTGCTCTGCATCTGCGGTTTACTCCCTAGGGTAATCCTTAGTAAAAAAATTTACTTAAAAAAAAAAAAAAAAAAAAAAAAGTTACATCCCCATCCTTAGAGAATTTGTGCTGATTCCAATAATAGTTTGTTTACCTGTATGGGACCTGCCGTCTCTAGCTACATACTGTGTAAGCATTAAAAATCTGACCAATATATAATATATATAGAATAGATAAGTATATATATAATTATAAAATATATAATAATATATATATAATATATAATAAAATATGTATTATATATATAAATATTTATATATAAGTATATAATATATAAATAATATATAATAATATATAATAAAAAACTAAAAATTAAATAAAAAATTGGAAAATTAATCAATTTGAAGCTGAAAAATATAAAAAGTAAGTTCTTTTATAGCAAAATCAATATTTATTTTTCTTAGCATAAATTAATAAATTATACCAACTAAAATAATATTACACATGTTCAGACAGTTTACTTAAGGCCAATTTCTACGTCTTTGGTAGTTTTGTTAATAATGAATAAATTAAAATTTCCCTAGATTTGGCAAACGTAAAATTGTTTGACAGTATCGGTTAATGCTCGATAAAGTTTTTATTCTTTTCTTTTTAGATTTATTATATTTTAAGTTTTTTTAATTAAACAAATAGTTAATTTATTAACTGTATTGGTGCTTAAAAATTTTTTCAAAATAGTTTAGGTTATATTTTAATTATTGTTTTATTTTTCTATGTTAATATTAAGTGTAAACAAAGAAGAATAAATATGGTTTCAAGCCAGTGTGTGTTTAATCGATTCGATATACTGGGTGAATTTCTACCAGTCTTTTTTTTTCATATTTTTTGAAATTGATTTATCGCTTTTTTTCAACGATATTATCGACATTGATTTGATACTTTTAAAAATAGTATTATTTATTTGGTCACCTAGAAGTGAGTTATGGTTGTAGGTTATAAGGTTGGTAGTTAATTAAGTTAAATTAGGTAGGTAGTGTTACATATGGTTTATATAGTTGTAAGAATGGGTTAATTCATAGGTTAAAATATTCATTTGTTAAAATATAACAATTAGTTCAACACTTTGAATATCTTTATCCCAATGTATTGTGGAAATATATATCACATTATATACTGTATATTGTTCTTATATAAAAACTAAAAAACAAAAATGAAGTGAAAATTTTAAATGAAATACATTTGCGAGTATGCTTTAAGTAAAAGAAAACAAGGAAAGATCTATATGAAATACAATTAAAGGAATTTGAAGTATATTTAACATTACATAAAGTTATATATGATATATATATATTATAATATAAAGATATATATATAATTAAATATATAATATATATAATATATAATTATATATTATATATATAATATATGTATATGTTTTATATATATATTATATATATATAAATTTAAGTTCTTCTATGACACCTAGTAGATATATAGATATATATCAAATATATCATATATAAAATAATATAATATATATAGTATATCTTATATATTTAATATTTTGATAAATTGTCATTTATTTACAAGGAATGTAATGTTACATTATAATCTCAACTTCCATTAAATTATATGATCCTATTAAGTGTAATTATTTTTTTTAAACCAATTTAAAAATTTAAAACTGGGTTAAAAATGTACCTAAATCTTTAATGAGGTACGAGAAAAACAAGGATTTATTAACATTGATCCTAGTATATTATATATTAGAATTAATAGTAAGTTATTATTATATTTATATATTTATATAATATTATTATATATATTTATTAACATATTACTTTAATATATATATATTATATTATTTTATTATATTATATATATTATTTATATATTATAATATAATATTCTATAATATTATAATATAATTAATATACATTATAATATATATATCTATTATATAATATAATTAGGTGAACGAACATGCTCTTATAATTATTATCTTGAATGGGTTAATGAAATTGAAAAGAGCTATTCAGTTGTATTTATCAGACCACAATGAACTCTCAAGCATAACATCTGATGACTAGCAAATAATTAAAGACCTGAAGACCTGAAGACCTGAAGATCTGCTGGATTCGCTTAAGTCATTTTACAGTTACACAATAAGTGAGCTCAAAAGTCTGCACAGTCTCATTTATGATTCTGAATATTTGCACTATTGAAAGATTTGTATCCAAAATTTTAAAGAAAGATCAAGAAGTACAAGTCACTAAAGAACTTCTTTCCTCAATTAGAATAAAAAAATTCTGAAAAAGGTTGCAATTTTCAAAAAAAAATAGAGCATTTGTTCCAACAGCAACGCAAATTGAAGTTTTAGCATAATGAACTCAAAGCGTTAAAACTTGGATTATTGAAGAGGTATTAAAAGAGCAATCAGAATCATCCATAAAAAAAATAAAATAAAAAAATAAAACCAGCACGAAGATGATTTATTTAATATCAGAATCTCTTGTTTCTGACACAAGTAAGTTATTAAGAACGAGATAGTTTTCAAATTGGTCAAATTCTCTCCGGTATACCAGTTTATTTTTAAAGTACCATCCAAATGAATTATGTTTCTCACCAGGCGCGTAGATTAGGGCTATGTCATGTCATTCAACCTCCTCCTCCTTACCCTCCATCGTACTCACATTAATTGTTCCAAATCACAAATTCAATTTTCGTAGTCCTTTTCTCGCCGTGTCAGTAACCGAAAAGATCTGTCAGGGTTCCGAGGATCCATTTGCGCATCTTGAGCTGTGGTAAAATACCACCGCCGGCTAGCTAGGCCTATCGCTGCTTCTCAGAATCAATAATTAGTAAATTCCAGACTTCTATCGCTCCCTAAGGTTACAGGGATCTTTCAACGATCCCCGGGCAAAAGTCTAGTCGGGTTAAGCCATTGCACCTCAACAATTTTACGTAACTCCTTGCCAGGTTGGAGTTGAGTCCCCCTGGCCGCAATGGCATATATTTTTATTAGTATCTTCAAATATTTCTCAGACGTTTGCAGCAGTTAATATTTTTGAAAAAAAAAGAATAATCATGCCTATTAAAGCTCCCTCTATTAGAGAAGAAGGAAAGTTTCTTTTTCTAAAATCTATATCAAAGAAACTAACTATTATGTAAACCATCATTATCCATCATTTCAGAGTGGGTGTTTTCTTAATATGGAAACATACGAGGAAAAACGATCAAGGCTTTTTCTAATGCGAGAATGGGAGGAGAAATGCTACTTTTTATTCATCACAATGAAATAAAATTTATTTCATTGAATTTAGATACTGATCCCCCAATATATATATATATATATATATATATATATATATATATTTATTAACTTAATATATATATATATATATATATATATATACATATATATATACTTTCTTTCTTTCTTTATATAAATATATATATACTTTATATATATATATATATATATAATATATATATATATATATACTATCTATATGTATATATATATAACATAAATTATTTTATGTATATATATATATATATATATATATATATATTTTTAAAAAGATTAGAAGAAAATAATTTAAAATCATATAATATATAATATATATAATATATATATATATATATATATGTATAATAATAATAATATATATATAATAACAATATATGTAACCAACATATACCATAATATGCCATACTTATGTAGCAACAGCGACAATAGCCTTAATAACAACAATATATCTTTATATATATCATATGTAATAGCAACAATAATAGCCTTAATAATATATATATGTAGCATAGCTTAATAATAGCAATATATGCTCATATATATACTATATATATATATATATATATATATATATATATATATATATATATATATATATATATATATATTTGAGCAAAACATTTTCTTTTATAAACTATTATTACTTTACAAAAGAAATTTATAATCCGACCATTATCAAGAAGCCGGATAAACTGTCCGGTGCCTCATATATATATATATATATATATATATATATATATATATATATATATATATATATAACAATATATATATATGTACCATATATATATATAATATATATATATATATAATAACCTCATAATAATAATATATAATATATATATATATATATATACTATACCAATTCTTCTCCTAATTCTGTTAGACTTCCCTCCACTGGGTTCCTCCGATCATCTCCTTTACTCTGCAAGTTTTCAGCAGGAACCACCCAGAGGAAATTTAAAGTTATTGGCACTTCGATGCCATTAACTGATAGGTACTTGCGGTCGTATTTCTTCGATTTCTCATGAAATGATTATTGCTTCGGCGGGAGGGTTCCTTCGGAGGTAGTCGAGCTCAGAACGGAGATGATCTTTCTCTGGTATAGAGGAGTATATTCGATAATCTTTTCCTTCGAGTGAAATTAATAAGCCTCGGTTTAACTCTGCCTGTTCTCGTGCTATTGGTTGCAGCGATACCTCCTTCGGGAATTTTCGTAGTCTATAAAATCCAGAAACTCGTACAACTTATATTTCATAGCTAAACCGTGTAAAATCTATCCTCCGTAACAATATAAAAACCCTTTTCTTTGTAGGGAGTGTGCCTCACACACATCCGGTTCAGTTCCCCTCACACAACACTCCAGAGAGAGAGAGAGAGAGAGAGAGAGAGAGAGAGAGAGAGAGAGAGAGAGAGAGAGAGAGAGAGAGAGAGAGAGAGAGAGAGAGAGAGAGAGAGGGGTGAGTCTAGGGCTTTTTATCTTATCAACTCTCCTACTCTCACTAACTCTCTCTCTCTCTCTCTCTCTCTCTCTCTCTTGTTGCTTAGCTCTCTCTATGTTATTGCTATTACAATGGCCACTGCTCTTCTGAACTTTCCAGCCGCATACCTTTTCCCATTGAGAAGGACTCGTACAACACGTCTCTCTACACATATTCATCCTTTCTCTACACAACTCTCTAACCCCAGACTTAACCGCTATGCTCATTCTTACATGTACTCCACCAGTAGAATCTGAAATACAATACCTTTATTTATTTTCCCTACTACCTATATATAACTTGGGTAAAACTTAAGTTTCATTCTGACCTTCGATTTCGATGTATCGAAATATATATCGATACCGATATCTATCGAGCATACGATATATATATATATATATATATATATATATATATATATATATATATATATATATATATATATATATATATATATATATATATATATATATATATGTATATATATATATCAACCTGAAGAGCCACAATCCATATCTCCAAAAACTACAACGGCTACCGGGAAAAGGAATACATTGCTGGAATGGTTTACAAATTTTAGTGCGGAAAATGTACAAAATTATTGTTAATAATTAAAGTAATATGAGTAGAAAGCCTATTTAGAGCCTTTTTATTCGTTACTCGTTAAAATAAATAGATTTTCTAGTAAATTTTGTTTTTAACTAAAAAGAACCCCAAGGGTAGATGCACTTACCGATGGCGAGTCTTTGGGGTCTCTTGGCCTTTACGGGGGAACTACGGGGTTGGACTATTTCCCCCTCCGGGGAGGGTCTCCGAGACCCACTCTTTTGTTATTTGGGTGTCGCAGGGGTTCCTCAGCCCCCTACGGGGTATGGAAAAACGTCCCCCCTTGTGTTCCCCGTCGCTCGGGCCCCCTAAATTGCCGTGTAATACCTTTACAAATAATATGTATACTATGTCCCCGCCAGCTCTATTTAAAGCTTGAAAATTTTATGTTTTTATTTTTATTATTTTGTTGCTAACTAAAATTTTAAAGGATTCCAAAAATGTATTCCTTTTCCCTGTAGCTATTGTAGTTTTGAGATATGGATTGTGGCACATTCTTTTCAGAGGCTATTATATATATATACATTAAACCAATTAAATTAATCCAATCTATAACTTGGTTCACTGATCTAAATAGGTTACTACCCTTGAAACTGTTTCGTTATGTAAAAGAAATACATAATTAAAAGGGCATCAATTATGACTAAACTCAACTATTTGAAAAAAAAAATATTTACAAAGGGGAGAAACAGTATACTTTGAGCCACAATGTTTACTAGTACAATAAAAATAAAACTTTCCTCTTTGGTAATTTCACATTCTTTGTGACACTTTCTACAAACCTTTTTATCTAGTATCAAGCCAAACTAAAATGTTGCAGCATTGCTAACACGATATAATCATTCTCACAAATTTAGAATAAATCCTTCAAATTCATAATTTTCAGAAAAATTGGAACAAAAAATACGTCATCTTCACTAAACACAGTAAAAAAAATTTATGACCTTCAAATTTA
>JABUQX010008543.1:0-5000 GCA_015478945.1 Trachelipus rathkii
TGATGTGTATATGTAATATTGTAGTAAATAGCTATGAGACTACTCTTTGGCCGAGGCGTGAGACCTATTTCATAGATATCGATGAGAGTGAGAGATTTTATGTATGTTTGAGTGTAATAAGTTATAGTGAGAATTCGAGTTCTGTTGATATGATATAAGATGGGGGTGATATGGGATTATTTAGTTTTAGATCGCCAGAGAAGGGGGGAGGTGGAGAGTAATAATTATTTGAAGTAGACAGGGTGAGGAGGTATACGTGGATTATCTGAATAAGATTATGGAGTCCTAAACGCAGCCGAAGTGATGTGGATGGGGAGGATGGAAATGTTTATGTGTAATGTTGGATTGGGGTGGTTTTTTGTGCAACCTGTGATAATTCTGAGGGCTGTATTTTGGAGAAATTTGTAATTTATTTGTGTTTCGATATATATATATATTATATATATATATATTTATAAATTATTAATATATATATATATTTATTTATAAATATATATATTTATTTTTCATAAAAATATTATATTTTATTTTCATATAAAATATTATATTTTATTTTTTATATTATATATATATATTATAATTTACATTTGCTTTAGGTCTTTTTTTTAGTAATATGACTGAATATAGATCATAGATAACTAGTAATAGATAGGATGGAAGGAGTTAAATTGGACAGCTTTGATTCACCGTTTTGCAAGTTTATTTTAATGTAAAACATGATAATTTTAATAAATATAATTTTGAATCAAAAAATATTTATAAATTGATCAAGCATGAACAACAAACTGGCTGGCTGTGGTGGATGATTATTGATTTAACTGATTTAATGATTTAGGGTATTAAACATGATAATTTTAGTAAAATATGACTGAATCAATAGATCAATAGTACAAGATAAATATATCAAGTATGGACAAGAACGTTTTTGCACAGTTTGAATTAGTGAGTTTACTGCTTTAAAGTATTTAAAATATGAAAATTTAAGTAAATATGACTAAATATAGATCAATTAGATCATGATCACGGATGGAAGGGAAGGTGTTGGATGGTTTGATTTATGATTTACTGATTTACTGCTTTAGGGTTGTAAACATGATAATTTTAATAAAAATATGACTGAACATAGATCATGTATAGATATGGGTTGGACAGAATGTAGGTTTGGTGGATTTGATTTCTGATTTACTGCTTTAGGGTATGTAACATAATTTGTAAGTTTTAAACATAAAAGAATAGAATTTTTTATTTTTTTTTCTTCTTGATGGTTCTGAAACCATTATTTTCGAAATCTAAAGACTCGATAACATATATAGAAACGACATTGTTGTTATACGATGTTTGTTAAGCTCGGCCCGCACGGCAGCCACACCGGTGCAGTGTCAACTCCTAATCCTCTGAGTCAGACTCCTTTCCATTCTTTCTTCCTTAATTCTTCTTTCCTTTTCTTCCTCCTTCAACTCTGTTTTGCACTCTGTGTATTTTTTTCAGTCGGGACTCCTTCGATTGGGGGTCCTAGACACTATAGCGGATTATAACGTTCATTTTGAGTCTAAGGTTCTAACATATATAAAAGATACAAATATTGTTGTTATACGAATGTTTATTAACTCAGCACCTGCACAGGCTGCGGCAACGTGCCGGAGCCAATCTCCGAATCCGATACCAAGTTTTTAGAAAATTCACTCTGATCCTCTCAACAAATTTTCAGCCTTATACGAAATTTCGATTTTTTATGGGGTGTGGGGACCCCTTCGGGGGGCCCAGGGGGACGTAGACGAGGTTGTCATTAACCTCCTCCAAATTTTAACCCGATACGATAACTCTGGACCCAGTGTAGATATATTGAGCCAGAGGCATGAGCGGGGGGAGCCGGAGTAGGAGCCTGAGTCGAGTGCGTAAAAACGATTCCTTGCAGAATTGTTTTCTACTACAGAATGATTCCCATTGGGAATCGATTTCTCGTTCCGAAATTTCGGTATTACTATGAATAATTTAATTTTTAGGGGTACGGAGTAACCTCGTCTACGAGAGGTTTAGTCACCTCCCTATGGGGGTGTAGTTTGAGAGAGATACTTATGAACTCTATCGGTTTCAGTGTGGTGGCGGGTCGGGTGCGGTGGGTGGGTGCGGTGCGGTGTGTGCTGCGTGCTTAGCGGTGTTTTGCGGTGCGGGGTGGTGCGGGTCTTGCAGGGCCATATACGGTTATAATATATATAATTTATTTATTTCTTTACTTTTTATTTATTTATATATTATATATATATATTATAATATATATTTCTAATATATATTTAATTTTTTTATATTATTTTTTTTATTTTTATTTTTTTTTTTTATTTTTTATTTATTTATTTTTTATTATTTTTATTTATTTATTATTTAGTATTAATTCTTTTATTATTTATTTTTAATTATTAATTATTTATTTTTATTTCCTTATTAATTTATTTAATTATATATTTCTTTTTTTTTTTTATTTATTTATTATTTATTACTTATTTATTGATTACTTATATTTATTAATTTTTCTTTAATTATTTATTTATTTATTGATGGGTTTTCTTTTTTGATGTATTTATTTTTTTTATTGTTTCGAAAAAACCTTCGGTTTTTTTCGTCGTAGAAGGGTAGAAATTACACGGTAATTAAAAAAATTCCACGGGTTAGTGCTAAAAGATAAAAAGTACATTCGGGAATGGGAACATTTGGTCCAAAACCTATCTACTACTTGGTGTCAAACACTTGTACGTACTTACTAGGGTCCAGGTTCGATCCAGGAGGGTTAAATACTTTAGGGGTGTTTTATCAATACAAAATTAATATTTTAACCTTGACATTTTTCTCTCTCTCTCTTTTCTTCTCTCTCTCCTCTCTCTCGTCTCTCCTTTCTCTTCTCTCTCTAATATATATATATTATATATATATATATTATATATTTATATATTATATATTATATATATATATTATTATATCTATATATATATTTCATATATATATAATATATTATTATTATTATATATATAATATATATATATATATATATATATATATATAAAATTTGGTAAGCAAATAAACCTATCTCTATACACACGAACTAAATCATGATTTAAAAATTGAACGTAAAAAAAATAAAACGATTTAACAAAAATTTTAAAAAAGAGAACTAAGAGTAAAAATAAACAAACACCAAGCTTTCGACTCCTTCACCTGGAGGTCTTTATTCAAGGAATTGCAAATATAAAAGAAGAATAAATTCTAATATGAATATTGGACAGCATTAGTTGGTTCGACCAACCTCTTACTGTATTTTTTTTTCCAAGAAGCCCTTTATAACGTTTTTCCTC
Organism: Trachelipus rathkii; assembly: GCA_015478945.1. Classification (NCBI taxonomy): domain Eukaryota; kingdom Metazoa; phylum Arthropoda; class Malacostraca; order Isopoda; family Trachelipodidae; genus Trachelipus; species Trachelipus rathkii. The sequence goes on from JABUQX010008543.1 coordinate 3,345, forward strand.
CATTAATAAATTATTTAACAGGTTATCAATTTTTATTTCTCCTCGATTTTTGTTGAAGTTATTGGTGTTTTTTTTTATAATAAATGATTCAATGAATTTTCTTCTCTCAACATTTTTGCAAGATAAAATTATTTTACCTGAATTCATATTGATCGCATGATTATGCTCATTCATATGCTGGTACAAAGCAGGCTATATCCATGTTGATATGTACGTCTTTTGAAATCATCAGTTTCACCGAAATATTTTTCATCACAATTATTACAAGCTAAGCTAAAAATTCCTGAATTATTATCTTCATTATTTATTTGAAAATTTGATATAAAATTCTTCTTAAGAGTGTTTGGAACGGACTGAATTAATGATACTGAATTTGATAAAAAAATTTAAAATTCTAGTTCGTTATGAGTAGCGATTCTTTTATTTTATCCTTTTTATATGGTTTTATTAAAATATTTTAAATAGTTTTAATTAAGATAGTTAACTTTTCATTCCTTCTCTGTACTGTGTTTGTTAGTAATTTTCGCAATTCACTTAATAACGATCATCTATCTTTGCAATAACCGTTCTAAATAAATATTGCAAAATCAGGTTTACTTTCGCATTAAAGTACAAGGTGCTTAATAGCATTTTTCAATTACTTTGATCATATCGTAATACTATGAGAACAATTTCAGTCTTTCATAAAATTTTATCATCGAGAGTAAAAATCTCTTATTTTTTTGTGAAAAATTGCTTAAATGAATAAAAATATTCATAATAATATAAATATTATGTAATTTGAACAAAAGTGTAAGATCATAGCTATTAATAATGCTATATTTCAATCCATTAATCCCAAACTGAAATGCGAAGATTGCGTACATGAGAATTTTCCTAAGAAATTGTGTAAAATTGTGCCATCTGGTAGTTACTTTTAGATGTTGCCATTCTCTTTAAGTATAAATAGGGAGAGACTTTATTTATTTTAAACTTTATTTTAATAATATATATATATATATATATTCTATTATATATATATATTATATATATTATATTAGAATATATATTATATATATATATATATATATATATATATATATATATATATATATTATATATAATATATATATATATTATATTATATATTATATTATATATTTATATATATATATATATTATTTATATATACAATTGTATATTTATATATTATATATATTATATATATTATTATATTATATATATATATATATATATATTATATATATATATATATATATATATATATATATATATATAGAGAGAGAGAGAGAGAGAGAGAGAGAGAGAGAGAGAGTAGTAAGAAGTTGCTGGAGTCGCCACTTTTATATCATAGAGACATAATATATATATTATATATTGATATATCTTATTATATAAAAATAAAATTTATATAAATATATATATATAGTTATATATATTATATATATATATATAATATATTATATATTATATTACAAAAATAGTTTATATATAAATATAATTATGTAATATTACATAAAAAATAGAATTTATTATATATATATATATATATATATTATATATATATAATATATATATTTAATATATTTAGGAGTTGGCAAACACAATGCGCGGGGGTGTGCGGTGGGGGTGTGCGCGGTGGGTGCGGTGCGCGGC
>JABUQX010008543.1:15000-25000 GCA_015478945.1 Trachelipus rathkii
AATAAAATTAAATAAAATAATACATAACAGATAAATTATTAAAAATAATAATAAAAAATATATATATAAATAAAGTAAGAAATATGTGTGCCTTTCAATCAATTAATTATATAGCTTCTAGAATTTATTTCTCAAATTATTATTTTTCAAGCATTTTTGACTTATTAAAATATTACGACACATTCATTAATCTTTATAAATAATACGTTATTTACTATTATAAGTGTGGGCGATAAAATCGATGGGTCATATTAATCATTGTTTACTCTTAAAGTAAGATTTTCTGAAATCATTTTAAAGAAAATTAAAATAATTATGGCAAGCGAATCATTTCTATTATATTTTATTTAACCCTTAAACGGTAAGGTGGCAATTTCATTTCACCAAAGGTATTCTGGGTCTTTGCGGACCCACCATACTAGAACCGCTCGTAATCATAGAAAATTAATTTGTTTGTTAATATTAATTATTAATTTTATTTTTCCATCCATCTAGAGTAAATTTAAATTGTTTTTGCTTTGAAAATGGAATTAGAATAATTTTTTTATGATCAGAACAAAAAAAAAGGTGTTTCAATTTACCATGCTCTAAAAAAAATTTGCCAAAAATATTCTATACCTAATATAAACTTTATTTCTTTTGCATTTGTTAGATTAATCCTTTCCCAAAATACATTCTAGCCTACAATACAATAGGCCCAGCAATTCACATCGAAATCTGAAAAAAGAAATTGGAGCAGTGTTTGCAGGTTTTTCTTCTGACGCTAAAAGGTAATGTGGGTCCTTACGGACCCACATTAGTAAAATAGGCGGGGGGCAGAGAAATAAAATAAGATAAACCCACAATTAACCCATACATAACACAATTACCTGACGTGGGCCTTAAAAAGAGGAAGATTATATAAGGAAAAAGGCAGGGAATTCCACAGAACAGATGTGGCTGGAAAGAAAGAGGTACCACAAAGAGAGAGCCTTGAGTTCAAAGTACTCACACAGAATTCATGCGAGAGCAAAGCACCTCTAGTACTACGAGGTCTACTGTACTACTGAGGTGGGCCTTAAAGAAAGGAAGATTATATAAGGAAAGATGCAGGGAATTCCACAGAACAGATGTGGCTGGAAAGAAAGAGGTACCACAGAGAGCCTTGAGTTCACAGTACTCACACAGAATTTGTGCGACAGCAAAGGACCTCTAGTACTACGAGGAAAAATGCAGGGAATTCTACAGAACAGATGTGGCTGGAAAGAAAGTGGTACCACAAAGAGAGAGCCATGAGTTCACAGTACTCGTACTCACACAGAATTCATGCGACAGCAAAGCACATTTATTACGACGAGGGAAAAGGCTTGGAATTCTACAAAACAGATGTGGCTGGAAAGAAAGAGGCACCACAGAGAGAGCCTTGAGTTCACAGTACTCACACAGAATTCATGCGACAGAAAAGCACCTCTAGTACTACATAGCCTACTGTACTACTGAGGTGGGCCTTAAAGAGAGGAAAAGATATAAGGGAACAATGCAAGGGAATTCCCACAGACAGATGTGGCCCTGGAAGAAAGATGTTACCACAATGGAGAGGCCTTGGAATTCACAGTACCCACAGAGCGAATTCACGCGAAGCAAAGCATCTCTAGTACTTGAGGGTGCCGCAGTGGGTTAGGAATGCGAGAGGTCAACTTCTCAGCCAAAGCTGTCGTTCTAATATCTATAGTAGAGAGATAGAGTGTCAATGTTACGTCGAAGAGAAAGAGGGTCAAGGGAGTTTGAAAGTAAAGGACAGTTTATTTTCTCTTAGATTTAGACTCAACCTTATCCAAAAGAAGGTTAGAACCGGAGCCACCCCAAATATGAGAACAGTGCTCCATACAAGGGAGGATAAGACCCTTATATACTTCTTCATACTCTCCTATGTACTTGAAATTTTCATCTTTCTACGTCCATTTTCAAGGTTATGAGGCCAGTACGCCCCCTAAATGGGGGCCCTACGGGATGTAATCTCTTCTACGAATAGGTTACCTAATCAGCAGACGTGGTGTCAAGTTTGAAATGGATACCTCAACTAGAACACCCCTAAATTTATTGGAGAAGAAAAGTGTGGGTTATAAGACTTATTCCTAACCCATCTAAAACTCAAAAATGGGTCAAAATTGGTCTCACCGATATTAGAAACCTATAACTTGACGGATCAAGCATAAAAATCTAACGATTTTTAGAGAAAATCCAAGTCATGTCGGCATTTGACTTAGATTCTCAGTTCCAAACGCCTCACCGACCTCAGAAAAATGCTTCCCCGACTCAGAACCCCTAATTGGACGCCTCAAGCGTCAAAATCTAACGACCTTAGGAAATTTTAAGATGTCGGCCATTGACTTCGTTTGTCCGGTCATCAGACAACATTGCAAGAAAGTTTTGAAATAATAATAAAAAAAACCTTCGGCATCGAAGAGAAGGAGGGTCAACGGAGTTTGGAAGAAAAGGACAGTTTATTAGTCTCTTAGCTTTAGACTCAACCATATCCAAAAGAAGGAAGGAACGGGAACCACCCCAAATATGAGAACCGTACTACATACAAGGGCGGATAAGACCATTATGTAACTGGAGTAACTGAGTAGAAGAAAAAACTCTCGCAATCAGAACAAACTTCCCAGCTTCCTTATATATTATATATAATATATATATATAATTATATATATTATATATATATATATATATATATATTATAGATTATATATATATATATATATATATATATCTATATAATATATATATTATATATATATAATATATATATATATATATATAAGCAGCAAGAATGTTCTTCTTACTGCTACTTTGTTGTTTTTCTTCAATATATGCTGATGTAGCAACTAACAAAATATAAAGATCTATAAAAGACATTTTGCGTCCGTACAGAAATTTACATATATATATGTAGCATAAATTCATATATATATATATATATATAATATATATATATATATATATATATATATATATATATATATATATATATATATATATATATATATATATATATATATATATATATATATATATATATATGCAACTGCAATATGCACAATACTATGTGCACCTAAAAAAAGTACACATAGAAAAACAGTAAAATATAAGGTCACGTAAAAGGTAACATGGGTCCGCACGGACCCAGCAGTGGGCGTAACTAAATATCTATTGGAGACAGAGCGACACCCATCCGTCCTCTGCAAGAGCTCACGGCCCACTGATGATATATTGGGCAATATCAAACTTCAACGCAGGAGTTTCGACTTTACAGATCGATTATTGAAAAAGCGATTTTTGCTGGGTCCGAAAAGACCCATAGATACCTATTAAGGGTTAAGGTATTTTCGTTTTTGTCATTTGTGCTTCCACGCGGTAAGAAATGCTTGCACAGTTTTAGAACGAATTTCGAGTAAAATCGAACACGATGGCTTACGCGGTTTACTTTTGTTTGCAAACAAATTGGAATCAGCTGTTGTGACTTGTGATGGAGGCCAGCGATTTGGAATAAACAGAAATATAAAAAATAACATAATTTATATTACAAGTAATTGATCAACTATTGTGATAGAGATAAACGATTTGGAGGAAGTTAAATATAAAGCTGATTTTATTGAATTAAACATCAGGTGTCACAAATTCAAACGGGCCTACCACTTAGTGAAAAGATTATCATTCGATTTCTTTTCGAATATACCAAACAAGAAAAAATATGAATACCATACAAACAACTAGCACAATCTTGTCATTTTTAAATTCATTCCTCACAAACCTTCCTTATCCATTGTAAAAAATAAAAATTAAAAATAATTTCCTGCCTGTTTCCTCTCGATATTTATTGTTTACATCTTTTAAACAAGCAAGTCCTAAATTTCTTACGTTTGTAATCATTTCTTAAGATTTTTGTGCTAAATTTGACAAACGAACTCAAACTTAGCTTTTCTTACCGTTTGTAAGCACAAATGAGAAAAAACGCAAACGCCTTTAGATATACCAAAAAAAGAAAAATCAATATGTATAAAATCAATATATATATATATATATATATATATATATATATATATATATACCTATTATTATTAATATTATATATATATATATAATATATATAATATATATATATATATATATATGATTTATACTATACCATTGCTCAGGAAGTAGTACCCAAAATATATAAAAAATCTTCTACAGATAGAAGTGACCTTCCTAATATATATATATATAGTAATAATTATATAGATGTATATATATATATAATATATATATATATATTATATTAGTAGGTATTATCTATAGATATTTTTCTCTATATATATAAAATATATATATATATACTTATTATACTTTTTTTTTGAAACTGACCTAGATGTTCCCTCTACTATCTATAGTATATATATAATATATATATACTATAATATATATATATATATATTATATATATATATAATTATATATATATATATATATATATATTATAATATAATAATATATATATATATATATATATAGAGAGAGAGAGAGAGAGAGAGAGAGAGAGAGAGAGAGAGAGAAGATTTTTTTAAACTTTTTTTGGGGGTACTACACCCTAGAATGGTTCTCTACTATGAATAAATAATGTCTATGAAGTGTGAGCCACATTTTATTAAATCAACCCTTGTAGCCGAGTGGAGGAAAATGAAAAAAGAAATTCAGTTATTTCCACATAAAATAAAGCAAACAGGAACTTGTAATTGTAATTTATGTAATGTTCATAATAAAATAGCGTTTATTTGTTATAGAGAATTAATTATGCTCTATTTAGTTAGTATACAGTTACATTAAAATATTTACAAAGCCAAACTAAGTATTTGTTTTTTTTTTAAAAATCTGGATATCGTTTTTTTTAATGGGACTCGACTTGCAAAATAAACTGCTTTTGATCTTGTACTGTGCTTAGCTTTTCATTATATTCCTATATCAATTTCACTCCTCTCTTCACTGTATCATTTGTCACTCTAATTTTCCGAACAATCTCTTTTCGTCGATGATATTCTTTATTTGTGTCCCATTCTGTTGGTTCTTCGTTCAGGAAAGATGTATTTGTATTAAAGAGTGTAAAAAATCGTTCTAAGTCTCCATGCACAATATCTTCAAGATCAGAATATTTAAAAGTAACCCTTTTTTACAGGGCATTATCTCCATCTGATTCATCGTGTTCCTGAATTTTCTGACACATCTTTTGTTTTATCTCCAAAGGAACATTGTCATCACAAAAAGAAAACGTCACAGCTTCTGGACTTAACTACCCCAAATAGCGTAAAACATCTTCTAAATCAGCTTAGATAAGACTTCATCATTTTTTTTAATATTTGTACAAGTTTTTTGTCAAGCTCAAGTCTGATCGTGGAGCTTCTGTAGAAAGTTGAAACAAAAAAAAACAATTTTTCTCGTAAATTTTCCCAAATGAAAATACATATATCAAACAGAGCTTTCTCTAAAATTGCATTCACTTCAAATTCTTTCCTAAATAAAAACATTTTTAACGAATGAATTACTTTAGCCAGCCAGCCAGCCAGCCCCAGCCAGCCAGCCAGCCAGCCAGCCAGCGTGCATGCATTGCTCCTGGAAAATAGAAAAGGATAACCTGTTAGAGTCCACCAAGGAAAAATCACAATCATAGTGTTAATTTCCTTATCGTCACATTCTCCCGTACATGATTTAAAATGTCCTCAAATTAATTAATTAATAGCAGTTTTACTCGCCACTTGATTTTAGATACTTCTTTCTCTCCAATCCCAGGTTGAAATTTAGTTTTATCAATCGTTGGCCTAGATTATTGAAATTTTTTGGAATAATTGTTCTGTGGGGGCCAACATTTTCCTGAAAATTTTTGTACAAAGACATTTTTATTAATAATTTCTAAAATATGATGTTAGCAGGTAAATTATAATAGATTTGTTTCAAGTAAATGATCAAGCTGAATGCAGCATCCATTGTATGGACCGGTATTAATCGGCGTGGTCTCCGAAACAGCAAGCTTTGATTTGTAATTTTATCAACACTAATCATATAAACATCAAAGATAACTCTGGCTGTGCTTTCTCTGTCCCATTTTTCCAATCAGAAACGGAGTAATCTGTTTCTATGTCACCTTTGGTAATCAAATAGGACGTCAATCAATAAGTTGCTTTTCCAGTTAACGCCAGTAAAAAGTTTCTTCATCGTCCAATGATATCACTGCTTCTTTTAATTTAACATTTTAAATTTTTTTTCGGGTTTCTTATTTCTTACATGTTGAAGACATCGTCGAATTAGACGACATGTTAATCACTAAAGTATTTAAGTCTTTCCTTATTTCGTCAACTACACCAAAATAATACTCACGACTTGTCTATTGCTTATTTCCATTTATCTAGAGAACATACCATGCGTTCGCTATCACTTGTTACGAATCGAGAACTGTATGCTTTTATACCACATTCGTCTTTTTCCCAATCTCTGTTTTCTGGGAATTGAATCAGGGAGGGAAACGACATCATCATCAACCAATATATTCTGTCGTGAATCGAAAAATTCTTCTTCGCTCTCACTACTGGAACTAACTGAGGCTAACTCCTGCTTTTCTCACCTGAAAAATTAAAAAAAAAAGAAAAAAAAAGGTACGTTGTTTTTGTTTATTTCATATATATATATATATATATATATATATATATATATATTATATAATATATATATATAATATATATATATATATATATTATATAATATATATATATATATTATATATATATAGATATATATATATATATATATATATTATATAATATTATATATATTATATATATATTATAATATTAATAATATATAATTATATTATTATATATTATAATAAACTCACATGACCTAAGTGGGATGAACCCTATACCCTTAGATGGAAAAACCAAGAGTGTTACCTCTTTGACAGAGAGAGAGGAAAAATCACCTAGCATGAAAAACCCGTAAATATATATATAATATATATATAATTAATTATATATATATATATATATAAATATATTATATATATTATAATATATATATATATATATATAGATAAAATATATATATATATATATATATATATATATATATTATTATATATATATAATATAATATATATATATATATATATATATATATATATATATAATATTATAATATATTAAACATATATATATATATATATAATATATATATAGATAATTTATATATATATATATATATATATATATATATTATAATATATATATATATATATATTATATATATATATATATATATATAATTTATATATATACTATATATATATATAATATATAATATATATATATAATATTTTATATATATTATATATATTATATCTATATATATATATATATATATATATAAATATATAAGATTAGTTGCAGCAGATGTCATTTTTTCGCATCCCGCGGAGCGGATGTTTTGGATTTAACATCCGCGATGCGGAGCGATGCGGATGGCGGAGTTTTTGAATAAATATATATATATATATATATAATTAATATATATATATATATTATAATATAATATATATATATATATATATATATATATATATATTTATATAATAATATATATATATTATATATATATATAATTTATTATATTACTGAGTTTAAGCCACAATCTATTAATATAATTGTTAACCAGGGTGCGGGACGGGGACGCCAACTCAAATGCACTCCCAACCTCTTTCCCCAACCTCCGACCCTAATGAAAGAGATTTTAAAATGATTATATACTTTTTGCACTAGGATTGAAATTCAAATATAAGGAAGATTGTGCTTCTGAGAAACATTAATTTTCTGCCTTTTCTACCTGAGAGTCCTATTTCTCTTTTTTATCATATACTTTGATCCCACGCATTCCTAAATCTCTTCACTTGGAACCTAGTTTGGAGGACAGGCCAAGTATTTCCTTGTAAGTTTACTTAAGCGTGGGATAAACATTTTGCTTAACTTCCACAATGATTGGATCATCATTTGAATCTAATCGTTTTTCTTGGTGATAGTTTTCAATCATTTGCATTACATTTTTTGGTAATGCGTGTGTTTCTTCATCAGTACTGGATTGTAGAAATTTTTTCAGTGAACCTGTTATTGATTTACTTGTAGAAGGTGTTGGTTCTGTTTTAAAATTTCGTTTTTTTTTTCCTTTTAATGGGTGGTGAATTAATAGACTGTTCGGATTGAAGTTTTTCAATTGCAACACAAAGTAACGATTTAACTTGTTCTAATATTGTGTTACAAAAAAAACTTGCCCCTATAACGGGGATCTAAGTAAGGTTGCAGTAGAAATAAAGATCAATTTAATTTCCACAGAAAAGCGTGTTTCTAGCTCTAGTTTCATTTTACATCTTTTATTTTTTTTAACCGTCATCATTTTCATTTGAAGATGGATCAAAAATGCTTTCTTAGCGTTGAAATTAACGGCATCATATCGGAGACAGAAGCTGTAGAGGCACTGATTTTTTTGGCATCCCTAATCTCGTTGGACTCTGTTGACTCAAATTATTATGAACTTCATGCTGTGAGATCATGAGTCATCATTACTCAGTTGAGTCGAGTCACATGTCTCTCATTTAAAGTTTGCGTTCAGATTCATCTCAAGTATTTTTATTATAAAATTCTTTATCAAATATCGACAATAAATATCCGCGAAACATCCGCAGGGAAAAGCGCGGATGCGGATGCGGATCTTTAATAATGTGCCGATGCTCCGCTGATGCGGATGTTACCTACTAGTGATGGACATGACATCCTCATCCGCATTTGCGGAACATCCGCACCTAAATTGACATCCGCATCCGCATCCTCACTTAACGGCACATCCGCATCCGCATCAGCATCCTCTTTTGTAAAATAATATAACATTATTAGGAAAAGAGTAAGATAAAATAATTAAAAATCTGCTTTAACGGTTTTACATAAAATGAAGCCAAAAATAAATTGTCAGCGAATTTCAGAAGTCGGCCATTTTGAAATATATTCAACATATTAAAATTACAATATTTGTTATTATATGAAATTTAAATCAAATAAATACTCATTTTATTTAATATGTTTTGATTTATTATAATATAGATTATAGAATAATAGTGTGGGAATTTTTGCAGTAGATACTTAAAAGCTTGGCCTTCTTTATTCAGTGCTTTGACAAAGTTCTTCATCAGGCCAAGCTTTATATGAAGAGGAGGCAGTAAAACATTTTGGGGAGGGACTAGAGGTTCAGCTACCACGTTGTGGCAGCCAATTTGGAATGTCTCTCGAGCTGGCCAGTTTTTTTGCTTATAGTGAAGACTATCAGCACGGCTATCCCATAGACACATGAAGCAAGGATATTTTGTGTAGCCTCCTTGCATCCCAAGAAGAAGGCACACAACCTGAAAGAAAGGATTAATTCTTAAATACATTAAATGTAGTAAATTAAAATTGAAAACTGTCTTTATTCTTGCATATTGATGTACATGGTTTCTAAGAACTTATATTTTTTTCATAGGTAATTTTTTTAAAAATGAAGATTTATAATGACAAGAAGAAACTGGGAAATATCTTACCCTGAGATCACTCACATATTAAACCAGTTGGGTTAGATTATTTTTTGTATTAATCAATACTTCAATATTTTTGTAGCTTTCTTTTAACTGAACTGAATGGGCATAAGGTACGGATGCCATCATTATTGCCAAAATCTTAAGAGTACTGCGGCCTTTCAAAGCTTCTGCTAGAAGAATTCAAATGAAGAGCCTCCAAATTCACTTGGTTGGAAGGAAACCAGTTGCCTCAATTAAACTTTTAAATCATTGCAAAAATACACCAAAATAGCTGCAAGAAAGCAACTGCAAAGAACTTTCGAAACTCTTCGTCTCTATTTCTGAACAAAAGTATGTAATTTCTTGAGAGAGGAGGTTGTTCCCACTAAGCGGGATGCAAGA
>JABUQX010008543.1:35000-37500 GCA_015478945.1 Trachelipus rathkii
CCAATCAGTCTTCAGTCACTCGCCGCACTCTTCGACCAAAACACCAGCATATATCTTCCCTACAAACTCAATAAACTACTAAATACTCACTATAATTTCATAACAGTTCCCTTTATCTACCTTACCCCCTTTATATAAAGGTACTATTACTGCTTCTCCTCCATCCCTCGAACTATACCCTCCATAACGCTTTATTTACACAACTTCAAAATCAAATCAATCACAATCTTGCTCCGTTCTTGATCATTTCCAACCGTAATTTCATCTATACCTGCAGATTTAACCATTCTTCAACTTTCTTACTCTACCCATTTCCTCCTCTTTGCTAATAACCTCATCACAAAATACCTATCCCTTCTTGTACCATCAAACCCACACACAGTCATTATCACATCATCATTACTGCCAATATTATACAGATTTTCAAAGTGTTCTTCACACTCCACTCACATCCATTTCATCAGTTACAAACACATCTATTCATTATTCTAAGCAGGTTTCCCCTTATTCTAATTCTTAAACTTTCGCCGCTTCCTTCCAGAAAGAGCTTCCTATCGCCTTGGTATGTCCCCATTCTCATCCTTCAATCTGTTCATTTACCACTGCTTCTTTTTCTCTTAACGTATGCATCTTTTAGCATTCCTTTTTTCCTCCTTATATAATTCCAAGCATCTTTCTTATGAAACTTCCTCATTTGCTTTTAGTACATTTAACCACGCTTCTTTTTTACTTTTAACCGCTTGCATCACCTCTTCATTCCACCACTCTCTGTTACATTCTTACTTCCTACTTTAGCACACCCACATAATCTTCTTTTTGCACTGCTAACAATTGCTTCCTTCATTTGCTTCCAATTTGTTCAGTTTCAACTTTGTTCACATTCAACAGATTTACTTGCGAGCGTTCTTACATCCTTATCCTTATTACCTTTACTTAACTTCTCACCCTTAATTTTACCCACTTCCTTCTGTATCACGTTCCTCTCCATCCAAGTCCCACTAACTTTTAATTTTACATAGAAAACATAATGATCCGATAATCCATTCTAAACCCCTCACTGATTTACCATCCAACACATACATCTCCTCTTCACCACACAAAATCATCATACTTTTTCACTTCGATACCATTCTACCCCTACACCAACTCTAGTAACTTATGGATACTCTTTGTGTTTAAAGAAAGGATAACTTACACATTGTCTACCTCCTCCCTCAAAAAAAAATGGAAGCAAGTTTTAACATTTTTCTTCCTGAACACGCCAAAACCACCGTTATACATCCTTTTTTTGATTCATAATATATATATATATATATATATATATATAATATAATATATATATATATATATATATATATATATATATATATATATATTATATATATAATATATATATAATATAGAAAGATAAAAAATAATATACACTGTATATATAAAATCGTATTAATAGTCAATATTTAGGCTTAGAAGGGGTATTGGTACTAATACTGTATAATTTAAAACATCTTTTATATACATAAAAAGAGGTAATTTAATAAAAAAAAAAAAAAAGACATTTTGTTTTAAAAAAAAGTCGTTTTTTTTTGCAAAAAAAAAAAACAAATTAAAAAAAACCGTTTTTTTCACAACCCTACACATGCCATCTAACATTAATAACTACTATAACTAAAAACCCGCCAATTTGGCTTCGTCAATATATTATATGATACCCAACCATCCATAAACGAATCTAACCCTTTCTTAAATGTTGCAATCGAGTCACACTCAACAACCTCCTCTGGCAGACTATTCCAAAATTTAACAACCCTATTACTGAATGCATGCTTTCTTATATCAAGATGGCATGCTTTCTTCTTAATTTTCTTATTATGCCCCCTGGTCACCTGTCCATGTTCTACTATGAAAAATTTATTGGTCTCTGTATTATCAATAGATGTAAATATTTTGTAGACTTGTATCATGTCCCCTCTGAGAAATCGCCTTTCTACAGAAATCATTCCTAACTCAATCAGCCTCTCCTCATAGCTCTTACCCTCAAACCCAGAAATCATCACTTGTTGGCTTTACCGTTGCACTTCTCTAGCATATTTAAAGTCTTTCTTTAAATAAGGGCCCAAACTTGGGCAGAATACTCTATTATTGGCCTAGCCCCCTAACATAGCTATTAACACTTTACTTTATTACTTCCTTGCTCTTGTCAACAACCACATTGCGATTTATTATGCCCAGCATCTTATTAGCTTTATTTCTAGCTTCCAAACACTGATTAGCTACTTTCAAATTACTGCTTATAATCACACCTAAATCTTTTTCTTGGTCCACAGACTCAAGCCAATCCCCATTCATATCGTAGTTAAAACTTTTATTTGAGTAACCTAGGTGAAGAACCTTAACACTTTTTACTATAAAATTCATTTGCCACTTTATCTGCCCACCCAAGAAGTTTATCAAGATCACTTTGAATCTTTAAATATCCATCACTATTCATAACTGAGCTGGG
>JABUQX010008543.1:42500-47500 GCA_015478945.1 Trachelipus rathkii
ACCATAAACCGAACCTAACCCTATATTTGATCAAAGAACCCTTAATTAGGGTGCAAAGAGAAACCTGTTTGGTGGAATAGAAGATAAGAGAGCAAAACTTCAATAGAAAAGCGTAAGATTGTTTAAAATATTCAAAACTAGGGAAAGATGATTTAGAAAAAATTATAGGAAAAATAGAATTGAACTTAACTCACACTAATAGAAAAGGCAAAGAGAGACGAGAAATTAATTTTAGCAAGGAATAGTAATAGGAATCTGAAGAAGTTTAGCTTTTATAAATTTAAAAGTAAGAAAGACAATTGGCCAATTAAAATTGATGAAAATTAGTGAGTTCAGATAAGGATATGGTCAAACATTTCCAATGCTTATTTTGCTTCAGTGTTTACTGAGGAAAGAATAGATAATAGTTTGGAGACTATGTTCTTGTATGCATGTAACAAATAGATTTACAGAATTTGAATTTGATCGTAAAAGATATAAACGTTTATTAGATCATATTGACCCAAGTAAAGGCGCAGGCCCTGATGTATAGTATATGGTAGAATTCTGAAAGAGGTAGTACCAGCATTGCAAAGGCAATATTTGATTTTTTAAGCGATCTATAACATTTGGTGAGGTACAGATGACTGGAAATATGCATATGTTGTGCCTAATTTTATAAGAACAGGTAGTAAGGCAAGATTGGGATATTATAGGCCAGTTAAGCTTAAACATCTCTGGTTGTACGGTCTGGAACAAGTTAATGAAAGGTCATAGAGAAATATTTAGAAGATAAACAAGCGTATTGTTATGACTGCCCAGCACACGGTTTTCAGTAAAGGGAAAGGTCAAGTCAGAACAAACCTTTTAGAATTTATGGAATACATTACTGGACTGCATCGACCGAGGACATCCAGTTGATAGTTGTATATTGTGACTTTAGTAAGCTTTTGATAAGGTTCCCCCCATAAGGCTGATGAAAAAGTTATTGTCAATGTGGTAAGGTGGAGTGGTAACATGGTTGGATTAAAGAGTGGTTGCGAAATAGAAACAGTGTGTACAACTAAATGGAATAAATCTTTCATGGGAAATAGTGAAGAGTGGTGTGCACGGGGCTCAGTGCTGGGGCCACTATTGTCCTCTATAATAAATGATTAGACAGGACTTCAAATGCAAGGTTTCAGTTTGCAGATGATACTAAATTGGCCACCTCAGTGGAATAGTGAAGGATGCATAAGATTCAAAATGATCTTTGATAAACTTTATTGGGTGGGCAGCTAAGTTGCAAAATAATTTAATAGTGAAAAAGTGTTAAGGTTCTTCACCTAGGTTACCCAAATAAAAGCTTTAAACTACAATATGAATGGGACTTGGCTTGAGTCTGTGGACCCAAGAAAAAGATTTAGGTGTGATTATTAGCAGTAATTTGAAAGTAGCTAATCAGTGTTTGAAAGCTAGGAATAAAGCTAATAAGATGCTGGGCATAATAAATCGCAATGTTGTTTACAAGAGCAGGGAAGTAATAAGTAAACTGTATAATAGCTATGTTAGGCCATTAATAGAGTATTGTGCACAAGTTTGGGCCCTTATGTTAAAGAAAGACTTAGATATGCATAAGAGAGAGTGCAACGTAAAAGCAACAGGATGATTTCTGGGGTTGAAGGTAAGCAGCTATGAGAAGAGCTGAATGAGTTTAGGAAATATTCCTGTAACGAAAGGCGATTTCTCAGAGGCGACATGATACAAGTCTACAAATACTATCGGTACATCCCTAACAGAGACCAATAAATTTTTTCATAGTAGATACATGGCAACAGGTGCCAGGCGGGCATAATAAGATAAATCAAGAAGAAAGCATGCTCTTGATCATAGAGGCAGATAGTGTCACACTAACTAGGGTTGTTAAATTTGGAATAGTCTGCAAGAGGAGGTTGTGAGTGTGCTCGATTGCAAACATTAAGAAAGGTAGACTTCGTTTAATGGATGGGTTGGGTATCAGATAATATATTGACGAAGCCAAATTGCGGGTTTTTAGTTATAGTAGATATTAATGTTAGATGGCATGTGTGACCATAACTAGTTATTAATGCATGTGGATGGTTTGGGTATCCATTAATTTTACTAACATTATTTTTGACTAGCCAAATTGTGGATTTTGTAGTTATCAACAAGATTGACAAGCCCTAGGTGTTCTTGTGGATTTGCATTGAGCATGTTTTGGGTGTGGGGTTGACTGGGACAGTCTCGATAGGACCATGTGGCTTTTTACTGTCTTTATATTCTTAATGTCTTAAAAACCTAGACTAACCTAGATGGATCTACATTACTATAAACCTAGATGGATTGGGTCAAAAATTATATATATACTATATATATATATAACTATATAAATATTTATATATATATATATATTATATATATATTATATATATAAATATATATATATATATATAAATATTATATAATATATATACTATCATAGTGAATGCAACCGATCCATGGTATCGTATCGGTATCGTGGTATCGGTCGATTTTTGAGGTCATCGTATCGGTATCCGGCTATCGGGAATTTTCAAAAGGAGTAGTATGCGGTATCGGTAAAAATTTTGCCGATACCCTTAACCGATACCACACATTTTGCGTCTTAACCATTGATTCTCGATATATCATATATTATATTATATTATATATATATATATATATTCATATATACTTATAATTATATTATACTATAATATTATATATATATATATATACTATATATATATATAATATATAAATATATATATATAATATATATACACGTAACATGTCCCGCATTACTGCAAGTGGTGTTTGGTAGTTGAAAGGTTTTGAACTTATCAACCACCATTCACGAAAAGCAAGATATTTCTTCTTCTTTTTCTAATTTTGCTTTTAATATATGATATAATATATATAAATATATATATTAATATATAATATATATATATATATCCTATAATATATAATATATATATATATACTATTATATATAGTATATATATATTATATTATATATAATATAATATACTATATATATATATTATATATATATATATATCATATATATATTATATATATATATAATAATATACAGGATGGCACGAAAAAAAATCATAATGAAAAAAATCAATTGAATTTTTTTACCTTGACTTTTTTTTGGCCTTGATGATCTTGATTTTTTTATTGATTTTTTGATTTTTTTGATTTTTTTTGATTTTTTTATACTTTTTTTTTTTTGTACATTTATCGTAATTAAACTTCACTAGAAATAAAAAATTAAAATGAAACTATATATATTATGAAGTTTTTAATATATTTTTTTTCAATTTTCAACAAACTATTGGCATGGTAACCCGGAAAGTCTGTAACATTCTTTAGTGCTGCTGTTATTGTTTCCATTGTAAGATTCTGAACCCAGAGCTAGGGCCTAGGTTAAAAATTAAAAATTAATGCCAGATGCAGACTAATTATATATATTGTTTTTTGTTGATAATGTCGGTATAATTAGATATGTTAGGCCAGTATCTGAATATTGTCTACAATTTTAGCACCCTTTTTGAAAAAAGACATAGATATGCTGAAGAGGGCGCAATGTAAAGCAACGAGGAGGTAGATTTTTGTCTTTGAGGATAAGAATAGGCGTGAAGTTGTCTAGATAGGCCCATGCGCTTCTTAAGTATTATTCTTATTTATTATTTTTATGGGTTGACTGGCGACCATTCCTAAAGGGGACAATGCAAGCTTCTTTAATTATTAATTTTTAATTGGTTTGACTGGGACATCTAAAAAGGACCACGCGGCTTCTCAAGTATTATTCTTATTTATTATGAGCTTGACTGGGACATTCTAGAGGGTCAATGCGGCTTCTTAATTATTATTTTTAATTATTAATTATTATTGGTTGACTTGGACATCTGATAGGCCCATGCGGCTTTCTTAGTTTGATTCTATTCTTATATTTGATATTTATTATGGAAGTGGACTGGACATTCTATGAGGGGCCAACTGCGGCTTCTTAATTATCTAATTTTTATTGGTTACTGGAACAGTCCTACCCCAACCCACCCAGCGCACCCATGAGCGGCTTCTTAAATATTATTCCTTATTTAATTTCTGAGTTGGCCTGGGACATTCTAGAAAGCGCAATGCGGCTTCTTAATTATATTTTAATTATCTAATTATATATATTATTATCTGGTTGATGACCTTCTAGATAGGCCTTATGCTGCATCTTAGAATTTTATTATTCTATTATTTAATGAATGTAATTTAATAATTGATTTAATAATTCATGTAATTAATGAATGTATTTATATTTACAGAAAGCCACTGGCCTACCTACAGCTGTCCCAGTCAACCCAACAACTAATTAATAATCAAGACATAATAATCTGAGAAAGGTCGCATTGGCCCTCTAGACATTCCAGTCAATCCATAATAATTAATAAATAAAGAATAATATTCAAAAGCCGCATGGCCTATCTAGACTGTCCCCAGTCAACCATAAATAATTAATAATTAAGAATGATTTATTCTTATTATTAATTATGGGTTGACTGGAACAGTCTAGATAGGCCCATGCGGCTTCTTAATTATTATTCTTATTTATTAATCTTTGTTGGTTGACTGGGACAGTCTAGGTAAGGCCATGTGGCTTCTTAATTATAGATGCTATTCATTAATTACATTAATTATTAATTTATTAATTATTAAAATTCTAAATTTTTAATGGGTTGACTGGGACATTCTCGAGGGGCCAATGCGGCTTCTCCCATTAATAATTTTTATTGATAAACTGGGAAAGCCTAAAAAGACCATGGCCGGCTTATAGTATTATTCTTATTTATTTTGAGTTGACCGGGAGACATTCTAGAGGGATTAATGTATTTGTGGCTTCTTAATTATTATTTTAATTATATAATTATTTATTGGTTTTGGGAACAGTTAGATAGGCCCCATGCTGCTCTTAAAGTAATTAGTCTTATTTCTTAGCGGTT
>JABUQX010008544.1:0-12500 GCA_015478945.1 Trachelipus rathkii
TAATAATAATAATAATAATAATAATAATAATAATAATAATAATAATAATAATAATAATAATAATAATAATAATAATAATAATAATAATAATAATAATAATAATAATAATAATAATAATAATATTATTATTATTATTAATGTTAATACCAATGACAATAATAACAACAAAAACAATCCTGATAACAAAAATGGCAAAAATCATAAAAACATAGAACCTATCACCAGTGCTAAAAATTTTGAAAATATAAACAGTGTTATAAATAACAATGAACTAGTGAAGGGTGTTACCATAAATAAAAATTGTGTAAACAAACAATCACCATCATTAAATGTCAAGGGATCGCATGTTTCCTCTCTAAATGAACCTAAAGGAACACCCACGGGGAGTGGTAGTAGTACGCAATCTGAAAATATTTTAATTGATAAAAATATTGTCGTAAATGATTCAACTGTCTCAAGGATGTATGGTAAGCTAAATAATACATATTATTACCACTGTAAACCCGTTGCATGTAGGGTGTATCTTCTTCACATTAAATTTACCTAATAATATAGGCGTTATGGACCAGGTAAGAGAGAGTGAGAGCGATAAAACAAATATCTTGTTAAACCCCATCAAAAGCGCTGGTAACGACCGCTGTAGTGACAGTAAGACTGTTGCAGCCGATGTTGTGGTGAACGAGGTTTATAAAATCGACGACTTCAACTCTTACCAGGTTTATGACACTATAAATAAGGTAGATTATCTACTTGACACTGGGTCAGCCAAAAATATTCTGGCTGGAAGTGCTCCTGTAAATAATACGCCACCTATAGGCTACATGTTTGCCGCCAATAATACTAAAATTGCTATTTATGATATTAAAACCATTGAAATCGACCTGAATCTAGGTCGGAAATATTTTGACACATTCTATATTGCAAATATTGACATGAACATTTTAGGCTTTTCATTTTTAAAGAAATTTCAAATGGGTATAGATTTTAAGCATGACTTGTTGATAGATTCAGTCACAAATAAAAGTATGAAATTAAATAAAAATGTAAATTTTAATATTAAGTATGCGCATGAAAACTTTTCTCCTACTCCATCATTTATTTACTCATCCTCCTACCTCTTTGCACGTACCTTGTAGTCCACCTCTTTTTAATGATATATTATTGAAATTTAAAAATTTATTTTTGAATCCATATTTACCTGAAAATCATCACATAAAATTGAAACAGATGCAAAGGTGGGTCGAAATTTTTTAAAAATATAAAAATAATAAAAATAACAGAATGAGCACAGCCTTGATAGGTGAGGACGGTCTTGTAACTACTGATGAAAAGACCACTTTTATACCTGAAAAAGTATTAATAGAGCTGGCCAACACCTACCCTTTTAAAGTGAATATCAAGGGGCCCCCCATCTCTTTCAAACCCCGTAGGATCCCCCACAAGCTATATTCACGAACTAGAGCAGAATTTGACAATCTTTTTTCTACAGGCGTGTTAAGAAGAACCAACTCACCCTGGTCGTTCCCAGCAAGTGTCCTTGAAAAGAGCGAAGGGCACGTCAGAATCATCTCAGACTTTAGAGAACTAAACAAGAGGGTTGAAGTCGAAACTTATGGCCTACCTCACCTTCAGGACGCAATGTTTACCTTGAAAGGAAGCTATTCACTAAAATAGACTTGACCCAGTCGTTTTATGGGATTCCGCTCCACCCAGACTCAGAAAAATACTGCACCATAACCTCAAATAGCGGCACATACAGCTATCGATGCCTTCCGATGGGTTTCGTCTCATCCCCATTTGTGTTTCAAGCTTTTATCGATATTCTCATGCATGGACTTAAAATTACATATACCTACATGGATGACATATTGATACACTCCCAAACTGAAGAGGAACACAAGGTCCTACTTGAAAAGGTACTGAAGAGGTTACAGTACTTAAACATCAGTATTAATCCCAACAAGTGTCAAATAGCTCAGAGAGAAATCGATTATTTGGGCTATACAATTGATGAAAACGGAATAAGACCAAATCATGAGAAGATAAGCGAAATAATAGATACTTCAAAACCTAAAACTGTCAAAGAATTAAGAAGTTATCTTGGAAAGATAGGCTTCTATCACTCCTCGGTAGCTTGCTTTTCAGATATTACAGCCTCCCTAAACCTCTTTTTAAAGGACAAACCCTATGGCATTCGCCTACTCAATTGGGACCCCTCAGCGGATAAAGCTTTTGAAGACAGTAAAAAGGCTATACGAAACGCAAATGCTCTAGCCTACCCCAGTCACACAAGCCCTTTCAAAATTATTATACACTCGACAGACGTAGCTGCAGCTGCAGTAATTTTATCCACTACTGACTGAGGTGATAAACCCATCGCCTTTTAAAGTACGATATTATCGCCTACTGAACGAAAATATGATAACGCGAACAAATTGTTAGTGGTCCTAACTAAACTTTTGAAGAAATACGGATACCTTCTTTCGGGGAAGCTTATAACTATTTCTACACAATCGAGGGAATTGTTGCAAAAATATAAACGTTGCAATGACTGCAAGAACTACAATCTGCATGAAATTAGGAGTTTAAACCTCTTATCTGCTTATAAAGTCTCTTGGGAGCTGATCACAAAGAAGACCAACCCTCTCTCTGAATATCTATTACATAATAAAATTGTTAATGAAGTTGAAAACGCTGCAATTGACAATTTAAGCTGCAATATTGAAGAAGAAGTGGAGCCTCCAGCTACGCCCCTCCCACCCAGCGCTATGATTGGCTCAGCCGCCGAAGAACCAGCCAATCAGGGCGAGGCAAGAAAAAGCAAAACAAAAGGTAAAATAGTAAGACCTTTAAATGCATTTTACTACGAAATACCTTCGCCAGGCCTGAAAAAGAGGTATGCTGAAACCATAAAGAATGTGGCGTGTGTCACAGTCGAAAATTCCCATAAAGGCAAAAATGAAGGGGCTTTAAATAACCAAAATGTACACAAGGAACATTTCTAAGATACCAACCATGGGAAAAATCATGATTTTGAAAGGAAAGGATTAAACGTAGAAGAAAGGTTGGAAATAGAAAAAGAGAGCTTAGATAAATTTAATAATAAAAAGACTACTATAAAAGTGGATGAATTAAATGATACTTTACCAATAAACACACGAATAAATTTGATCCAAAATTGCAACGACGCTCATTTAGAGCTGATAAAACGATTTAGAAAAGAAATAAATTACGCAGAAAAAAGCGAGGACCAGAAAAAGATGATTTTATCAATTCCTTACTTACTGGTGATGAAAAGAGCTCCTTAATTATTAAAAAACAAGAGTTCTGGTTTAAAAAGAAACAGATTTTTTTATATGTCGATATCTCTTTAAATTATGCCAGAGTCATTCTACCATGCGTCAGAGTTGCCGATCTCATCCGTATGACGCACTTGCAGGGACATCTGGGTATCTCCCGCTGCCTTACGGTATTGAAGGCTGATTTTGTGTTTAAGAATATGCACCAAAAAATTAAAGAGGTAGTGTGCTCCTGTGTACAATGTCAGGTCTCTAAAGTCGGTCGTGGAATCAATCCCATTTACGGAAAGTACAAAGAGGTTTCCTACAAGTTTGAGGTCATTCATATGGACGTCCTTAAGTTACCTTTCTGTCGGGGCTACAAGTATCTGTTAACTCTCATCGACCGATACTCACACTATGTGTGGGCTTTTCCGCTGAAGGACATCACAAAAGAAACGATAGTACAAACTTTGATAAACCAGCTGATTCCGCACTGTGGAATTCCCAGCCGCCTCGTCTCAGATAACGGCGCCAACTTTACTTCACACTTATTTGGGAGTGTGTGCAAGCTATTAGGGATACTCAACACCACTACCATCACCTACAACCCAGCATCGAACGGGAAATGTGAGATGGTGAAAAAGATGATTATTAACAGCATTAAAATCATGTTAGCCGAGCCTGCCATGAAAACTCAAGAATGGTTGGACGTCCATCCCTTCGTCTTATTCACTCTCAGGCTGGCACCCATCTCAGAAAGTGGCATTAGCCCCAGTAAATTATTGTATGGTCAAAATATAAACATTCCTGACGGCTTAGTGAGCACTACTGTCCCAAGCGGTCCAAAATCCTACGACTCCTTTATTGAAAGAATAACAGAATTGATGGCCAAACCCTTAGCTCAAAGAACAAATCTGCGCAATCGGAACATATTCCTCCCAACGAATTTGAGAGATGCAAAGTATCTGTTAGTGAAAAGTCAACAATATAATACCGGAAAGTTATCACCAAAGTACCACGGCCCCTACCGGGTTGTCAAGATCACAAATAGTAATGCTCATATAATCAAGGGTGATAAAGTAGTAGTTGAAAGCTTAAGAAATGTTAAAATTTTCTACCAACCAGTCCCCGACCCTTCTGACCGAAAGAAAAACTCGGAATAAATGAAAATAGAGGAAGGAAGTGGGAGATAAAAGTGAATATCTCTTGAGGAAAATAAGAGTCAAAGACGATGATATGGTAATTAATACGAGTGCAAACATTTGTTAAAGGTGTTATTTATCCATTATTTGTACTTCTTTCTCCTTTTCAAGTAGTATTTTCAACTATTCTTCTTTCTACTTTCCTATGCATTTCGTGTACCAATCAGTAGGAGGGTGAGGAGAAATACCTGTGAAAACAACACCACAAGCTTCACTTGTGGTCTTGAGACAGCTATTTCTTCTCTCAACCAAGATCACCAAGATGGGCCGAAGTTACAGTAGAAGTTTGTAAGACATCTGCATGCATGTCAAAGAAGGGATGCAAACCTGTAAGAGGCTATTTGCAAGTCTAGTGCATACCCCTTTAAATATAAAGGTGTCTCTCTTCCCATTCTTATTGTAAACCCAAAATGTCTTGGCTCTTCTCCTAGCAACAAGGAGAAGATACCAAGGAGAGAGAGCTGTGATTGGCTGAAGGCGAGAATGCCGCCCTGAAGCCCATCACACTAGAGATTCTTAGATAGGACTCCGAGCAATAGAGTTGTGTTAGAGTAGGTCAGTGCCAATAATATTATTGTTATTAATTACAAGTATTTAATGTAATTATTAACGACGTATTGGGCTCTTGCTTTTCATTGTTTATCAAAGTGTTACATATTTTGTCATATATCAATCCACTGATTAAATAAAACCACTACATAGAAATCTTTCTCATTAATCCACCGGCTGATTTATTGTTCAGTAATTAATATTCAGGAGGGTTAAAGCGAGTTTAACCCATATATATATATATATATATATATATATATATATATATATATATATATATATATATATATATATATATATATATATATATATATATATATATATATATATATATATATATATATATATATATATATATGGTATAAATATAGCATAGAAGAAGACAAATGCTAATTTTTTTGTATGTAGACATTCTCTCTTGAGAACATGTGAAATCGAAATGAAATATTTTATAGTAATATTTTATGTAAATGGAAAAAATTGAGCGATGCTCTTAAAAATATGAAGTGTCATTGATTCATAGATTCGGAAATTTATATCCTATAGGCACTCTCTGAAAGCCAGAAGTGTTAGCTAAAAACTTGCAATAAAACATGAATATAAGGTTGAGCGGAATAGATGCTATATAAGGGTAACTTGTTGACGTTATCTTGTGCCTGGTATGTTGAAGCGTTCCTTTGAGAGGATATCACGATGATACAGCTTCGAAAAACGGAGGAAAGTTTTTTAGAAATTAGTAAGATTTTGCCAAATGCGACCAAAAAAATTTCGGCATTTTCAGCGATATCCGAGTATGTACAAAAAAGGATTAAGAAAGAAATCAAAGACATAATAGATAATCTACTATTTGAGGTAATAGTTGAAGAAGTTCGTTATGTGGGATTTTTTCGTTGATCATATCTAAATAATTTCAAGGAAAAATAATTACCAGTGACTATAAGATTCGTCAAGAATTTATATGTTGAAGAGCTGTTCCTGGGTTTCCTGAATTGATCTGATCTCTAGGGACGCCAATGGTTTAAATTAACTAATTTAAAAGTTTTTAAACAAACTAAAATTAACTAGTATATCAAAAACTCACAATCCTGCAACGGACCCAGTGCTATGTCAAGAATTAATCATGTTCTCCAAGCAAAACTAAATGAAACCCATCCCCAGCTACATCAACTGTTTAACTCATAGATTCAACATGGTAGTCGTAGATTCTTGTTTGAAAGTTTAAAATACAAATGAATTTTTCACTTAATTGGAAGCCTTACATGCTCATAATTACCTTCAGAAAGTTTGTACATTCTTAACATCAAAACAGGCTTTAAAATAGGAAGTTTTTGCACTAGATGAAATTGTCTTCATGAAATTGTAAAGCTGTATTAAACAATTATGAAATTATTAAAGAGATTCTGGAAGAAATCAATAATGCTCATGAAAAAGATTCAGTGGAGAAAATAAATTCTGACTTGCATAACAAACCAAATTTTATTGTTAGTTTATTAGAGTTTCACTCATTACTAATATTACTTACGAATGCGATGAGCAAGTATTTTAAAAGTAAAGATGCAACTCAGAAATGCAGAAGCCCTTTTGACGACCTCTGGAACGAAATAAAAAACTACGCAGGGAAACATTAAATTTCTCTAGAATTGATGGTTTTTAAAAAGAATGGAAACATCTTGGAATAATGACATTTATTGACAGAGTCGACTCTCGCCAAGGGTAACCTGGTGGACCTGCCATTAGATACAAACAAACCTTCTAAAATATTTTACAACAAATGTCTATTATTAAGGGGAGAATGTTATTAGTAACTAAAAAAAAGGCTGCCTTTAGTAAAGTCATTCGACTCTTTTCTAAAGTTGGATATAAACATAGAAGTTTTATGTAGAAAATTTTAAGAGCGTAATAAATATCTACACTTCCTCCTTCAGGGCTGCAAAATTGGTCATTCAGATGTTCTGAAAAAATAAAAAATAGAGTTGCATTTCAAGAACTTCGAAGCAGATGTCCGGTGAGACTTGGACCCCAATTTACACAAGCTTTTGCCTGTGAACTCAGTTGGCTGTGAAAGAAGTTTTTCCACTATGCGACGCATAAGACATGGCTAAGGACAACGACAAACCAGGAGAAGTTCTCAAATTTGTCCCTATTTAACATTGAGTGGTCACTAAATAAATCAGAATGTGAAAGCAGAACAAGATATTTTAGCAGGAGAACACTGAAAGTTGGTTATATATATATATATATATATATATATATATATATATATATATATATATATATATATATATATATATATATATATATATATATATATATATTTATATTATATAGAAAAATATATATATATATATATAGTATATATATATATATATATATATATATATATATATATATATATATATATATATATATATATATATATATATATATATATATATATATATATATATATATATATATATATATATATAGTATATATATATATATATATATATATATATATATATATATATATATCGGGTGGAGGTGCTAAAATTGATAGTTATCTCTTCTTCTTCTGCCTGCTCCTCCGCTTCAAAGGTAGTTATTTAAGTTGAAGTTGAAGTTCTCTCTCTCGTAGGTATAATAAAACTCTTGTATTGGTTTGAATCGAATAGCTTATCGAAAAACGCTTTCAACTATATTTAACAATTTTGCACACCTAAAGCTAAAATTCAAAAACATTATTATAACTTTGTTTTGTACTCCCCTGTTCACATGCAATTTTTCAATAAACAAGCTATTTTTAATAATTAATATACATAATATGGTGCAAAATGCTACAAAACATTATATTACACAAGATTTTACATTATTTTGTACAAATTAAATGATAAAATACATAAAAAAGAGCTTTAAAAGCGAACTGCAATTCTCTTCCGATAATAAAAAAAGAAAAACAAAAATAGAAATATGCATCAAATCACGGAAAATTTATTTTAAATTAAAAAAAAAAGGAAATAAATCCGTAAAAATGCATTTTTATAACATAGGTCTTGGACAAACTTAAATACTATATAAGCAATAATTTTTATAAAATATGATGCAAAGAAGCTAAAATAATAAATATTATATCATTCAGTAATAAATTATAATGATAAAACAGGAGAAAATATATTTAATACATATTATAATAAACCTTAATTTTACTCCTACATAAATCAATAAAAAGTGTTATTACTAAACGAGTTTTTTTAATTTGGTTAGAGAAACGTAATGTTTTATGGGTAACTACAACTACACACACACACACACACATATATATATATATATATATATATATATATATATATATATATATATATATATATATATATATATATATATATATATATATATATATATATATATATATATATATATATATATATATATATATATATATATATATATTATATATATATATATATATATATTATATATATAAATATATAATTTGCCTTATCCCGTTTACCACTTATAAGAGACAAGCTGTTTCTAGCTTGGGTCAGGGTCGGACAGTCTAGTATTAGGTGTCTTGTGTCGTCTAGAATTGAGCAGAAACATCTTTGGCAGTAGGAAAAGGGTGCTTTATTTATTCTGAAACAGTTTTCTTATATGGAGTAGTTATGCCTAGAGCAAAGTTGGGATAGCTTTGTGAAAGTTTTGATGTCCAAGGTTTGCTCATTGAGGGAAATTTCTGGTGGTGACGGGGTGTGGGGTGTGTGTGGGCTTAGTATATGGCGTTTTTAAGGTATGGGGAGATAACTCTATTGTTTATCAGTATATGGATATGTTTAATAATGGAGGTGTGAATGAGAGAGTATTTTAGATGTTTGAGTAGTATGACGCTGGGTGTTCTTCTTTTCCCTTGGTATTGAGAACCGCTGGGAAATCTGATGAAGTAAGTGATTTAGGGAGCGAGATTTACTATATAATTTACAGTTTATCTTGTCTAAGTGGTAATTTATGGGAAGTATACGGATATAGGTGTGGTGGGAAGGAAACCTGCTTTTATTATAAATTCCTTATTTTGTGTAGTTTCTAGTTTAATTTAAGTTTGTATTGAGAGTATTAGAGCCCATGCCGGTGCTGCGTAGTTTAAGAGTGAATGGATATATTGTCTGTAGAATATTGTGAAAGTTTCTTTCAGTTATTTGAAATCGGTATCAGTTAAGGACTTTACAGCATTGAACTTGCTTGCGGCTCTTGATGCAAGATTTTGTTTTGTTGATCGAAATCAGTGCCAGATTTGGTCTTTATTGCATTAAATATACGTTTGTCTTTTGAGGTGATGATTTATGAAGCTTGATGTTGATTTTTTTGATTCGAATTTGGAGGAAGTATGAATCATAAAGAAGAATGCAGCCATAATGAAAATATATATAGTGATAGTGGTATGAGATCCTCCATTTTAGTAAACATATCACTATTTTGATAATGATTTCTCTCCATTCCTCTACAATAGCCAGTAAATATATAGTAACAGTGGTATGCGTGCTCCAGTTGATTTAAACGTACTACCAAATATATATTGATGATCAATCATTTCTTCAGATAATCCATCCATATATAGTAGCAGTGATATGTAGTGCAAATTTTATCGTACGTAGTACCGTACATGGATGAATCTTTCTTCTATTTTAACCAGAGAGCTCAATAGGCAAATTGAAAGTTTATCAGAAGATGTAATATGAGTCCTTCCGTAGATAGAGTAGTTAGTTATTTAGGTGTCGACGGAAAAAGTCACATTACACTGAGCTGGTAGACATGTGATATACTGTGTGACTGATGTTCACGCCTTTACTGCTCTGCACGTTGCTTAAAGGTATTTGTTATTTTAAAATTGGTATTATAGAAGACGAAAATAGCAACGATAAACTGACGCTCATTAGCCTGGAATTTACGGTATGTTTTCCTGGTCTGCATGGTGTTTGAATTTCTTTCTTTGATCTGGTCTTCTGCTGGGAACTGCTATTCCTTGTTATCTGCTTACCTTCCCAGGGTGACCAGTTATGTAGTAGAAGTAGTTCGTCTGCATCCTCTTCTTGAATCTACCTGATTGGATAGTTATCATTCTTGTTTAACTGTTTCTGTGACGAACTTCTTCTTATTGGATGTTTACACTTCTGAAGACATCTTCATGAGGTGTTCCTTAGAGGATTTTTTCTTGAAAGTGTGTTCTTCTTCACAGAGTCACCAATTATGAAGTGGAGTAGTTGATGTTTAGTTATCTTTTGTTACTGCTCCTCTATTTCAAAGGTGAGCGTGGTTGATATAGTTCATCTCGATTTTTCTTGGATTTTCTGATTGATTTTTTTAATTTTTTGGCTCTTATCTGGGAAAACTTCTTCTTATCAGATTTGTATTTGGTTTTAAGGTTAAACGAGCTTGTTTTATGGGATTTTTTCTTTATTTTTAATTAAATTATACCATAGACATATTTACGTATAATTTTATCTATAAAATTTTATATATATTATATATAAATATAATATATATTATATATATATTATTAATATATATATAAACACTTCCTTGTAAGATGATAAGATAAATACAATAGGTTTGTTAAAATAAAAAATATATATTATATATATGATTGTATATATATTATATATATATATATATATATATATATATATTATATATAATTATACCATAATATTTGCCCATAGAATGTATTTACGTATAATATATAATATATATTATATATATATATATAATATATATATTATATAATTAGTAATAATTCTATAAATCTTAAAATTAACTGTTAGTAAAATAATGAAAATGGTTTTTAAAATAATATATACTTATTTAGGCATTGCATTATATTATAATAGTATGTATGTATGATATTATTATATATTATTTATATATATATATATCATATATATAATTGAGTTATCACCGCTCACGGCAAAGAATATTATGCCACCAACACTCAACCAACCAAATTTTTCTTTATACACAATCCAAGTTGAGCATGACGCGGGCTTTAAATTGATGGAAGATTAAATTGAGTAGGAAACACAGAATGGAAGAAGTTCACAGAACAGAGGTGGCAGGAAAGAGGAGTCGCGCCACGAACTAGTCCTGGAGTGTGCTAATATCAACACAAACTCATGTGCCGACACAGCACCCTTCTGCTACGAGGGCGTCTTAAAGGAGTGGCACGCGAGTGGAAAGCTCCCTCTCGAGCCCTGCCGCTAGGTACCTATAGATAGAGAAGGCACTATAAAATCGCCCAGCAAGATATGAGGTCAAGTGAACTAGAGAAGAACAGAAGTAGTTATCAGTCTTTTTGCATTTGACTCGACCCTATCCAAAAGCCGGGGTAAACCAGAGCCCCCCCCCCTTCAATTAAGAGCAGTATTCCATAAAAGGGCGGAAGAGACCCGAGTAACTGTAACTGTGAAGAGGAAAAAAAGTTTCGCAGTCTAAACAAGAACTCCAAGTTTCTTTGAAGGCCGCCCTAAGCACCATTGTGTGTGAGGTTGCATAAGATAGTTTTTGTTTATGTTAAAGCCAGGGATGTTTATATTGTCACAGGAGAGACGAGAGAGGTGGAGAAGAAGATAGGAAAGTTATGAAAGGTGTATTTGAGAGATTTGAGACGGGGATATGAAGAAGCTGAGTTTTAAAGAATTTCTAATAGGGTTGTAACGAGCGATCCGGAAATTCTATCAGATCTAGAGAGATGGAATCGGAAAGATTAAGACGGAGAGGAAATTCTTAGAAGTAAAGGAAGAAGACGAATTGAAATGAAGCTGAAGAATGATAGGATCGAGTCATGTCACAGTGAGTGATAGAGTTAGAATGTGCTAACGCGAAGATCCATTAATGAAAGCAAGAAAAAGTGGAGATAAGACAGAACCCTGAGGAACACTCACTATTGGCAGAAAAGAAGAAGTCGCCCGATCAACAACAGCCGATATTGTGCCGATTTGAAAGAAAGCTAGACAGTTAAGTAAGCAAAGAGAAGGACGGAACCAAAAGAGGGAAGCATGGAGAGCAGTGACGCGTGCGCTACCTGACCGGTCAAATGCTTGGGATATGTCAAGCGACCACGCACGCAAGTCTCCCCGTGAATTCTAAGGTGTGAAAACCTATAAATTTGTTATCTATGGAAATATATGTCACCAGTAGACATCGAGGCCGAAAGCCGTATGGCATCTGGAAAGAAGGGGAATGAAATTCAGATGGTTCTAAAGAAATGAGATTGAGAAGAGTTTCCATAGATTTTAGATAGAATACAGGTTAGAGCAATAGGCGATAAGTTAGAAGGATCTAGAGAGGTCTCTTTTTTTCGGATAGTTGCCATGCGCGCTTCCAACACTGAGGGAACGTGCTAGTATTTAGAGCTATAGAGAATATAGTTGGAACGGAGGAGGGGCTAACACGAAAGCACACTGCCACCCTCCCAAAAACCCTCCGGGGGAGGAATGCA
>JABUQX010008544.1:17500-18815 GCA_015478945.1 Trachelipus rathkii
ATAATAGTTTATGGTCTATTTTACTAATTATATTAATGATTAAGAGGAAAACATCTTTTTTATATATTTTCATCAAAGAGTATTGCGCGTGTAAACATATATAATGGGTTTGGATTGGGAAGGGGTAATGGGGGGATTCTTATCTTTATAATTCTTCTCCCCTCCTCTCTCCCTCTTCTTCTTTTTATGGTCAAGAGATAATAATTCGCCATGATTATACGTCTACTGTATTTTATTTGTCGAAGGAAATAAATACGAATTTACTTAATGGTATCTTCATATTCTATAGAGATATATAGAGGAGTTATTATAAACTTTAATTTATATATAGTATAAGTATATATATATATAATATATTAAATATATATATATATAGATTATAATATGGCCCGACAAACAAATTTGTCACACCTCTGAACAAAAGGTATATAAAGTAGTGAACATAATATAGGAAATAGGCACGATCTGTTAATTATGGTTCATAGACATTGTGAGAGCCACCCTAGTTCAGCGATGTACGTCTTCACTAATGCTGGATTGCTTCTTTAGTGGTATCGTAGCTATGCAAACTTACGAAAATGACTTGTAACAAACTTGCAGCAAGCTTTAATATTTATATTCATTTTGATTAACGATTAAATTTGCATGAGGCAAACTTGATTAAAAATATTGTATACAAACTTGCAAGCATCTTGGACACAACACATACAACAAACATATATATATATATTTATTATATATATATATATATATATATATTATAATTATTATTTATAATATAAAAATATAAAATTATATTCTTCTCTCAAAATATATATAATAATATATATATAAATAAATTAACTATATCTTATGATAATAAAAATTTTAATATCAGATATCTATATTACAAGATTGATTATAAGTATATTAGATATAATTTTTAAATATTTTTTTCATATTCAAAATTTTTATATTAATATTATTTAATTAATTATTATATTTATGTAATATTATTAGTTTAATAATTATTATTATGCTATTAATATTACATTAATAATATTATAATATAATTAATAATTAATATATAACTTATAATATAATAAAATATGATATAATATATATAATAAAATAATAATGTTTATGTTACATAAATAGTTTGTAAAATTTATTATAAAAAAATATGGTATTTATTAAAATTTGTCTTTAAGTATTAAAATATAAAATTATTTATATATCTATATATATTATCGATGATATATATATATTTGATATATTATATCATATTATATAATTATATATATATATAATATATATATATATATATATATATTAT
>JABUQX010008545.1:0-15000 GCA_015478945.1 Trachelipus rathkii
TAATAATAATAATAATCAGATATAATTCATATATACTAATGGATTAATCATATTATTAATATTATGGATTATATAAGATAATATGGATCTGAATAATAATAATATAATAAGGGATCATATATATTCTCGGCAATTCAAACAAAAAATGGAGGGTGGATTGAGTAAGGCTTACCATCATCCATTCACAGTAGGTAAACGTAATGTTTTTTGTACAATCTGATGTGGCGTAAAATAATAATTTGATTTCTATTTACAACGTTCGTTTCCAACTTTGTAAATCTAATAATAATATCATAATAATGGAATTAAATATAATGAAACTCACTTTATATTAATAATAATTGTCCTATAATGCATTAATTATAATATTAATATATCTAGTTCAAATCATAATATTGACCCTATAATCTAATAATAATTTCTAATAATTTGGGCCGACTCCTATTGTTTAAGACGTTTAGAAATAATTGTGTTTACATTGAGTGATATAATATAAAATCGGTAGATGATAGTTTATATATATTATATATATTATATATAGCTATTATATATATATATATATTATTTTCCTTTTATGCAAACATTTATATTATTATCATTATTATTATCTTTATTTCTCGCTAAAATTGAGTTTTTTATAATGTGAAATAATTTATTTCATGAATCATGATATATATACCTATATATATATAGTTAGCGCAGGATGCTTATACGAATGGGAGCTACTTTATTTACCACTTATAATACGCGTGCCGGCCTGCCTTTAAGACGCCCTTGATCAGTAAAGTGTGTGAGCTGTTCGGCTTACCATGAGTTATTTTGTGTTGTGTTAGCAACTTACCGACTATATTCGCTGCTGATTAGTGCTCCTTCTCTATTTCATCTTCACCTTGTCAATCATATTACTGTTTCTGTGGAAGTTCTCTATTTATCTCATCATTCTGTGTTTCATACTCATATTTTTTATAATTACTCTCCTCACTTTATAAATGCGTACTACGCGTTACTTGATTGCTCTAAGTACTGCGTTTTGCGTATATAGTTGAAAATTTTATGTTGTGTAAACACTCACCCTCTTTTATCGTCTAGAAATTGTATAGTGTGCTTTTGCTCTCAACGTTAAATTATTATTTTGATCCGTGGTGATAAACTGTAAAAAAAAATTATATCAGTTAACGTTTATCTATATAACATTAAAAATTTATTATGATATATGACTTATAATGTTATAATATAATCAATAATATTTATATTTAAAGTATTTAATATTTAATAAATTATTTAATTATAATATTAAATAAAATATATATATATTTATATATATTAATATATATTATATATATTTATTATATTATATTTATTTATAATATTAAATATATTATATAATATTTCATATATATTATATATTTAATTAAATATAATAGCATAATATTATATATCATATATATACATATATATATATTGTTTAATATATTATTAATTATCTATAATATATACCTTTTATATCGTCTAAAATGGCATAATATTATATTTAAAATTTATTTATTTAATGTATATTTCATTATTACCCACCTGGATAACAAAATTAACTATAAATAAAATTATATTTCATATATAATATATATATAACTCTTTATATATATATATTATAATATATTTTCATATACTCACTCATCCTTATTATTTCTTCTATAGCTCTTAAAAATAACTTTAACATAAATTTTTTATGTTATTGTACCTTAACTCGTTAAACGGCCAAAGCAACTAAATAAAATATAACACATATGTAATAACTTAATATATAATGACAATACTAAGCATATTAAATACTCTCATACGTTTGCAGGAACGGGAGGGTGTGTGTGTGTCGCTCATGTGGTTGTTTAACTGCTAGCTATGGTAAGCAAGCTGTCTCGGTATGTTCGATGGTGTGAGTGTGTGTGTGTGTGTGTGTCGCCTGTTTTT
This sequence comes from Trachelipus rathkii, assembly GCA_015478945.1. Lineage (NCBI taxonomy): Eukaryota > Metazoa > Arthropoda > Malacostraca > Isopoda > Trachelipodidae > Trachelipus > Trachelipus rathkii. The sequence goes on from JABUQX010008545.1 coordinate 1,966, forward strand.
ATCATTTGTGGTAATACCCTACCGCTTTTTCAATGGCACGTCACGGAAAGGGGCGGAATTTCCAGACTGCATGGTATTGGGTGTGTAATTTCTTGGAGACGATTAATGCATTATATGTCAACCTCAAGCTGTATATAAACAATATTTATAGTGTAGGCGTAAATAGAATAACGCAGTATAAGTATACCTGTTACGTAACTATGTCTGGGAGAGTGTGTGGTGGGTTTTAGATTTGTTAAGATAATGTTCTGTTTGTATGATGGTACATTGAAGGCGAGGCGATTCATGTTTCTACTTCATTACACGGTAAAGCGATTGCAGTTATCGTATGCGGCATTTTAATCATGGAGGTTTGGGCTATAAGTGGCGTTCAACTGTCCTAGGTATGTATGATCAGTGAGTGCAGATAACGGAAAAGCCCACGCCGAAGGACCATCAGGTTAATCGGACGGTGGGCTCGGCTTTGAGCGCGAACTACATCTCGGTGCGAGTGTAGCAACACAAATCGATTGCAGGGCGGGATGGCCCAGACGGATGATACCCAGGAAATAAAACCCTGACGAGTAATTAATCGCACCGGCGAGGATAATACACAGTGCTAGGCCAGGGCCTAGCGAACTCTTCCAAAATAACAAACGTTGGAAGACCGGCATTTTTTAGACGAAGTCTGTGTAGATATTATGTACGATAGAGTGTCCCAAAAACGAGACAGAACGACATCTGCGAAGAATATACAGATAGCAAAGATAAAGCGGTCTGAAAGGCCGCTCCGCGCACCCAGAGCTCTGGAGGTCATTTAAAGTTACACGTTCGCGTCGAGACGTACCCATTGCTGGCATACAACATACATTCCAGGCCCGGATGGCCTTTGCTATAAGGTCCCACCACTCACCACGGCACTCGAGGAGCACGACTGGGCATTTTGCCCGGAACACAGCTCATTGTTCGGTCGATGGCCGCACCGCTTGGGTCAATCAGTGCTGCAGCGTTCACGGATGAAAAATCGGAGAAGTTTTGCTGACGTCCTCTGTTAAATCCGGGCTGCCTCTACGAATAGGCTTTAATAGTGCTAGAAGATGCTATACCAGAGACGACCAACGGAGAGGTATTCGCAGAAGTGGGGAGTTAAAGAGCAAGCTCGGGGGAGATAAATGGCAGATTAAGATAGACTGCAGGTCGCCGCGTCTTGAGTGGGTCGCGTTAATCTCGGCCTGAGAAGCGCATCTCTTTATTCGGACCTACGGAGTTGCACATCCTTCGAATGTAAGTGTATATCACACGAGGACATAATCGTCACCAATACCATATGTCGTAGCTCCAAATATGATCGGAATCGCGAAGCCCGCAACACACGATACGAAAAGCTGTCTCTGTACATAATGTTTATAATGCATGAAATGCAGACAGACTAACCTACACAAGTCGCGCAATGTCCTGTGAGCCCGACTAGACATTAAAATAAGGTTCACTTACGGCGTTGGAGTTGGACAGCATATAGGTCCCCCCGCAACAAGCTCAACCCAATCGAAATGTAAACATTTTGTGGGTATCCTGAAATTGTCGGTTTACCGACAAAAACCTGCAACCTTTTTTTTTTTTTTTTTTACACCTGAAGACTCTGCAGTGGGCCCTCCACCTGCACGTCACTGCACAACGTATGGGAATCAATCACTGTCGCAGGACATTCCCACTCATCGAGAGGCCTGCCCGGACTGTGTCAGGCAGTCTTCCGTGCCAAGAAGGTCATACACGGAATTGAGAACAGGCTCAAGCAAACGACCCCCCTCGGGCGTCGCCGTACGTATCAAACATTGTGTGTTTGGCAGCCTGAACCTCCGAAACTCTGCGAGAACCCTTTGGCGGCACCTTGGCCTCACATCTATAAAACCTACGGTTCTGGCGGAGGGGTAATCCCACCATGTTATTGTCATTTTCCAATAAAGTGTCTTCGCGTTCTTCAACCTTTCTACCCTTCCTTCGCCAACATATCCTTGTGGTGCGTTAATTTTAAAAATTAAAATTGGGAGTAGTATAATATATTATATATATATATTAGTATATTATATATATATATATATATATATATATATATATTTATATATATATATATATATATATATATATATATATATATATATATTATATATATTATATATATATATATATATAGATAGATAGATAGATAGATAGATAGCATAGATAGATAGATGATAGATAGATAGATATTTTTCATTCATAAAAGACTATATGCGGAGAAAAATGTTTTAAACAAACTTTTCATTTTTCCTTTTCATTTTTTTGAGTTCTCCTTCTCCTCACTCGTCTCTCTTTCTTTCTTCCTCTCTCTATACAACACATTTTCCAAACTCTTTCAATCTCTTCTTTCTTTTTCTCACGTCCCTTTCCTCCCTTTTTTAACGTTTTATTCACTTCTGTGGCCATGGATCCAGATTTGGATTCTCAGTAATTCTAAAATCTTGCTTAGACCTTCGGTATAGTAATATATATATATATATATTATACCTGATATCTATTATATATATATATATATAATATATATATATATAATATAATATATTATATATAATATTTAATATAATATAATAGTATATATTAATATAAATGATGTATATATATAGATAATTATATATATTATATATATATATTATTAGGTGGCCCCTTAGTGAAGATAATTTTCCAAAAGTTAAATTTTTGGTGCTCCACCTTCCCCTATTCCTCCGTGTTCCAATCATAAACAATAAGGGCTGTGGCAAAAACTTTAGCTCAATCGACAACTGCAGGCAACCCTCAAATGACGCCCTTGAAGTTGGAAAACATAGTGGTATCGCGCCAACAATAATTAAATCATATAATATTAAAAGCGGTATACTCTTCCCTATCTCGACCATTTTTCTTCTTCTTCTAAGAAAAATTTTATGTGGACAACATCCAAGCGACCCAGCAGTTGTTAAAAAAAAAAATCTTATACTATTGATTAGAATAAGTTAATTCGAAAAATTCCTGAAATAACATGAAAAACTTTAAAAGAAACTATTGTTTTCTTTTAATAAACCACGCGGGCAGACAACTTCTATAAGAGAAACGCATTTTTATTCACAGCAGTATTTTCTATAGAATCAAAACATAGTGTGAATGATAGAAATTTGAAACAAAATAATTTTTTTTTGCCTAAGAGAAGAATTTTTAGAGCCAGTTGGGTATTTTTTAAGGTCTCCGGCAACGATCTGTAAAAAAAAATTGTTTCTCTTCAGTTTTCATTCTTTTGTGAGAAAGCTATTGTAAACCGAATGAGTTTGACACCTTCTCTTTTTTGCAAACGTCATTCAACCAACAACGAAACTGTCTTCTTCAGTTTTTTGCAAATTCCACTTTTGTCACCAGGTGATCATACTTTACATGTTTGAAGGTCTCTTTGTCGGAAAATCGATGCTGACGAATAATGCTCGTGAGGAAAGTTTTTTGTAACCAGGAGTTACAGAAAGTCAAGAAACCTCGATGTTTGTAGAGAAGGAAAATTTTCATTTGGCGGAGAAACGTCCTTTCAGTTGATTTTTTTTCTTTCTTCCTCTTCTTCACCTTGTCCTTCTTTTTCAGCTTATTTTTGAGCCATATTTGTCTTAACCGCTGTTGAAACATTGTCATCAAATAAGAATAGATCGCACTGTTTTGGGCACTTATAAGGTACACAGCAAGAGATGGTTGAAATTTTTTCTTTGAATTATCAATCTTACTGATTTCTAGATCAAATAAGAATAAATTATAATTTATCAGCTGACGGCATGAATAGTAAAAATCATGATTAAGGCTGCTTTAATAGCTTCTGATGACAGAAACCATGCTCTAACGTGCACTCGAGCAAGATAAATAGAGTTATTCTCCCTACGAGATAACTGAATTTGGAGATCTTGAAATAGTTATACCCCTTGAAATGCAATGAATTTGCCTTTGGTCATCCACTTTAGCATAATTACGGGGCTATCTGGTGTATACGAAACCGATATTCTAATCTTTCGGAATAAACAGCCACAGAAAGATCATCGAAAACTCAAACATAATTCTAGCATTAGATTATGCGCTGTTGTTTCGTTTCTGCCGTAGAAAGGTTGGTTTCAAAGAAAATCCAAAATGGTAGAAGCGGACATGATAGACATTTCACATCTGACACAGTTATTAAGTTATGCAAATGTTCTTATCGAGTTTCGTCCAGGTTTCTCTAAATCTTTTGAAAAGGCCTAGTCTGGATCATCAGTGACTCGAAACAGCTCCTGCAAAACTTAACGGACATCAAAATGTGATGAACAGCAAGGGAGGCCAATAGGTCAGCGATTGAACTTTTTCTAGATTAGGACAGGCTACCCATTTTTACTAGACAAGTGTTGCTTGCTGTCATATCACAGCAAAGTGCCTGAATTTGTCGGTTATACCCTACTCTCCACTGCTGGTAAAAAAACACTTTTCCCCTGAAAATGTTTGGAATATCGGAACTCATAACAACTTGCTCCTTGCCTTGAAAAGTTACTATTATTTTTGCCAGTCTATCAACCTTTTTCGAACGACACCGGCTGCGAGCGCTGGAAAGCAGGCTTTCCATCCATCCCAGTGCAACCAATTCTGGGCAAGTCGTTTAGGTTTAAAATTTGTGGTTTAATTTTTATTGGCGTCTCGCCTTCTTTATGAAAATTTATCCAAGATGTTGAAAAAAGTGTATTCTAAATTACCCCAGGTTTTCAGTATCCACTGCCAGAAAGCTTTTGCAGTAAACACAAAATCATTAATTATGTAATCCCACTTCTATCATGGTTTTGTACCTATCAAAAGCTTCTGAAGAGACATGGAATAAAAATATCTGCAATGTATCCTGAGTTGCTGGAACTGTTTGCTAACCCACGGCGGTTGTTGCTGTTGCTTGATATTTGCTGAACGAATCACAGAGGAATTTTCATTGTCTCGTCACCACTATCATTCTGTTTTTGGCTGCTTTGATATTGAATTATCAGTTTTTTGTGATGTAGCAGTTGAAATGATATTTTTAAAGAAAAATGTTTTGTTCCAATTTCTTTCTTCTTTTCTTTCACAGGCCCCACCTTTTTTTTTTTTCTGGCAGCTTTTAATATTGCAGTGCGCTCAGCTGCTCTATCTTTTTGTGTTTTAAGTTTTTTTTGCTTCTTACACACAACCATGGAACCCCGGTCCTTCTTTTTGCTGTAAAAGAACATGCTTCTTCACTTATAACTTTTTATTTGATCTGTCACAAAGCATCTGAATGAGCTATGTTAAAGAGATCATTCATAATTTTCAAAAAAAAAAAAGAATATTTCTTTCATTTTCTTTCCCGATTGCAGTTTTCTAGTCAAATTTTTCTGTAAATCGTTTCCATTCATCATAAGGGTTTGAATAACTTTTCAACGCAGCGGTCAGTTTTTTTAGTACGAATTTTTTGCCAAAAAAATGCAAACTTCTTGAATCATCAATGCTTCACTTTTCTTCGTTGTAATATTTACAACTCTTACATTGTAGAAAAAACGATTAAAACTTGCCGATTCGAAGGTAATTTGGTCTCCGACGATTTGATTTACGACATGTAGCTAAAATTTTGAGCTTATTTCTAAGATTAAGGCGGATATTTTAACATTTTATCCTAAATAATAATAGTTTTTACTTTAAATAAAAATAGCATAATCAATAATAATAATAATAATAATATATAATAATAATAAGTTTACTTAATAATAATAATAATAATAATAATAATAATAATAATAATAATAATAATAATAATAATAATAATAATAATAATAATAATAATAATAATAATAATAATAATAATATGGATTATAAGTAATGATAGGCGAAAGCCCACGGCTAATCATTCAGCGCTCAGTATTCCTCTGACGTCACTAAGCCCCTCCTCCTTTCTTGTTTTTGTCGTTGGCGCCGTTTGGTTTGGATGTTGCTGTCTCAAAAGTTCAATAATGAATTCATAGTAATGAACAACACACACAGACACACACACCCATACACACTAAACACACAACACACACACACACACACAGCACAATACACCACACACCACACAACACACACACAACCACACACACACACATCACCATCACACACACACACACAGTGAGAACGACGGAATGACGTAATTATTCTGAAGACGGTATATTTTAGTTATTGTTGTTATTTGCTGTTGTTTGATGATGCGCGCACATACACATCATACTAATTTATATATATCTATATATATATATATATATATATTATATATATATATATATATATATATATATATAATTATATATATATATATATATATATATAAATAAATATATATATATTATATATTATATATATATAATATATATATATATATATTATATATATATATATATATATATATTATATTATGATATATATTATATTATATATATATATATATAAATAAGTTATATATATATATATATATATATATTTTATATATATATATATATATATATAATAATTATATATATATATATATATATATTAATATATATATTGTTATTTACTGTTATCTATTTGGTTAATCGCGCGCATACACATCATAATTATATATATATAATATATATATATATATAATATTATTATATATATATATATATATATATATATATATTATATATCTATATATTACAGTTTGTCAAACCACCGATCCGACTTCACGGCAGAGCCCCTATTTAAGGAGGGGGTGTTAAAAAGTTACACCCCTCAGAATCGAACAACTAACAGCATACGCAGATGAGCGCAGCACGCAGGCTTTGAAAAGTGGGGAAGATTAAAATTCAGCAGGAAACACAGAAGATGGAGAGAATTCGCACGAACAGAGGTTGGCAGGAAAATAGGAAGCACCGCAGCGAACTAGTCTGGAGTTATAACAATATCAACAACAAACTCATGTGCGGGATACCGCACCTCCTTGTGCTACGCAGGGCGGAGCGTAAAGGTGGTGGTACGCGGGGGATAAGTTCCCTTCGAGCACCTGCCACTCCGGTACCTTATAGAAAAGAGATAAAGCACCAAATCTGCGCGGCAAAGAATAGAGGGTCATAGTGAACTGGAAGTATGGGAAATTTTAAGCCCTTTTTGGCTTTGGGACTCGACCTGTCTAAGCCGGGTGAAACCAGAGCCCCCCCAGATGAGAGCGTACTCCATCAAGGGCGGATGAGGCCCTTGGTATAGCTGGAGCAACTGAGAAAGGAAAAAAGAGTCTCGCAGTCGCCTAACAGAACTCCCAGTTTTTTTGAGGCCGCGCCCTAGCAACCATTTGTGAATGTGAAGGTTTCCCAGTACCATTTTTGTTTATGTTAAGGCCAAGGATGTTTATATATGGTCAACAGGAGAGACGAAGAGAACCGTCGAAAAGAGATAGGAGTTGGAAGGTGTCTTAGAGAGGGAGAATTTGTAGAAGTTGAGTTTATAAGGAATTGAATTTCACAAGGTTCAGACGACCCTACCCGGAAATTTTATCCAGATCAGCGGAGAATAAGAATCGGAAAATTAAGACGCGAGAGGCAATTCCTAAGAAGTAAAAATAAGGAGCACGATTGAATGAAGTTGAAGAAATGCAAGGGGTTCGTAGTCATCGGCATTGAGTGAATAGAGTTAGATGTGCAGGTGAAGAGAGAATTCATTAATGAAAAGTAGGAATAAAGTAGGAGAAGACAGAACCTGAGGAACACCACTATTAATAGAAAAGGAAGAAGAAGTCCCCCCATCAACAACATCTACATTCATGAAAAGAAAACTAGACATAAAGTAGCAAAGAGAAAGGAGGAAACCAAAGGAGGGGACTTGGAGAGCAGTGACGCGTGCCCATAACTGGGTCAAATGCTTTGGATATTCAAGCGCCACCACGCAAGAGTTCTCCCCGTAGTTCCTAGGGCGGAAAACCATAAATCAGTAAGATAGGAACGTATATCGCCAGTAGACACCTCGAGCGCCGAAGCCGTACTGGCGATCGGAAGAAGTGAATGAGATTCCACGATGATCTAAGAAATGAGAGTTGAGAAGAGTTTTTTTTTTTCTTAGATAGAATGCAAGTAAGAGCTATAGGGCGAAGTTAGAAGGATCAGAGCGGCTTCCTTTTTTTTCGGCGGAATAGGTTGGACATGTGCGTGCTTCCAACACTGAGGAAAAGTTTAGTTATTGAGACAATATGAGAATATAGGTTTGACCGAGGGGCGGGGAATAGCATGGAAGCACACTCCCTCAACAACTTAGGGGAGCACGAAATGCCATCCTGGGCCCACTCGCCCTTGCTAAACCGTTTCGTAGATTTCAGGAGCCCATGCAAACGATGAAATGTAATCACAGGCAAAAGGCATAGGACACCTGAGCAAAAACACCTGAGAGGAGAAGGAGAGGAAGAGGAATGCCAGAATCGTCTCGGGTTGAGTTAGAGGAAATAGGAGGCCGAAGAAGATTGGTCTTTCAGTTGGGAGAATATTAGACAAGACCCACATCAGATCGATTTAAGAGAGGGAAAGACAGATTTACAGAAGTTGTTGAGATGTTTGCAGTAGGCCAGAAAGATTTGTCAGTAGAGAACCAAGGAGGTTAGCCTGCAACACATCGTTTCCGTTTTTTAATAATAATGAAATAAAACCGGCTATTGGGGGGCTGTCGGAAGAGAGTATCCTCTCAGCTGTCTGGGCTGGGGCGGTGGGCTGGCGTTTTTCACTGATCTTCTTCTTTCCACTACTCCATGTTTTGATTCGGTGCTTCGTTCGCCTCTGGCATCACGCGCTAGAGACTAGTCGCGGTTTAAATCGGAGTGGTAAAAAAAAATATGTCTCAGTTCTCATAAGTTCTATCACTATCTGTATTGTCTATTGCCCATTCCTTCCTGTTTTTTTCGTTCACGTCTCGCCTTCGGGGGTGTGTCGTGTCAACATTTTCTTTCTTTTGTCTAGTAGAGTAAGTTTGAGTTTATGGTTGGGTGCTGATCCTCTCTGTTGCGGGCTCTCTTTCTCTTTCTTTATTTTTTTTTTTTTTTATCTTTTTTTTTTTTCTCTTTTATTTATTGCGTTGTCTTCTTCTACTATTTTGGTGTCTTCTCGGCTGCAGATCATGAACATTTCGTTGCAGGGATACTCCTCTTCGAAGCCGAGCAAAAAGCGATATCCTTTAATTACAACGAAAGTGCGACCTAACCCCTGTCTTTTGGTTCTATACTCTACAATGCATTCTAGTGAAATTTGTTCCTGATGCCCCAGCTATGCGCGGAAATTTAAAGCAATCTTTTCTTACAACAAACCTTTCTTGTATAATCTGTCATATTGGTCACTCTTCTTTTAATTCGATCGTGAATGGGTTTCTGAGTTTAGCTTTTAGTTGATTTCTTCTCTCTGAACTTAACGTTAAGAAGGCGTATATCTTCGGATCCTTGCTTTTCTATTTTTTTTCCTCTTTAGAACTCACCCTGTGACGATTGTCTGGCTAATTTCCCTCTCATTCGCCTCCTTCTTCACTCTACAAGAGTCCCTCTATTCGCCCCTTTCGCTCGTGTTTTGATTTATTTCGTTTTTCACTGTTTTCTTTAGTCTTGTATGGGTCTCGATGATATTAACATTTTTTAGTGTCCCATCGGCGATTTCGGACCGCTGTTTATCATGCCAACTTTCGATTGATATTTTCGTTTGATTTGGCTCTTTTTTTTTTTGTATTTGGTTTTTTTTTTATATTTTTATGTTTTTCGAAGTTTTAATGTGTTTTAATGTACGTTGTTCCCTGCTACTTATTTTTGTTTTCTTACATTTCGGGGCTTGGGTTAACCATAATTTTTACAATTCTTTCTACTTTTGATATATTCCATGTCTTCCTCTACCATTTTATTTGCAATTGAATTGCTTCTGTTTATTAGCTGTCATCTCTAGCCTAGATGATTCAATTTATGTCCTTATATGTTTCCCATTTTTTTCTCATATTTATAATGTCAGCGTGGTAGAAGCAACGCACGATGCCTTGCTTTTTTTCCTTAAATTTTCGTTTGTTCCTCGCTTTAAGTCAAGATGTACATGTTGGGCCTGAACCTATATACGAGTTTAGGGCATGTATCGCGTAGTGCTGTTTGGGCCGGGACTTTGGCTATGATGAAAGTATGACCGATCTTTACTATCATTACTGTAGCTCATTTCTAGTGTTATACTTATGTTTGGTAAACTTTTAGTTTATTATTATTTTATTTTAATTTATTTCTCAATTAATGGATTTATTATTGAATTCGTTATTAAATATAAGAATTAGGTTATTGTTATTATTTTTTTAATATATTATTCATATTTATATATTATATATTTTATATTATAATTTAATTTTATTAAAATTTATTACTTAATAGATATTATTTATAATTTAATATTTTATTATTGGTTTATAAGTAATTTTACGATTCGATATCGGGTGCATGAGCTCTCTGTACTATTAGATCGAACGTTATGACAATGGCTGAGTTGGCCAGTAGTATTGTGCAATTATCTACCTCTTCATACTGAGATTATTGTATATAAATGATTGTAGTATGGATGTCTTCCTCTAAGGTGTTCCGATTTGAGATTTTGATAGATTTCATTCTTTAGTCTTTTTTAACTTTGGATCTTCTGTTATGCCTCTTTCCTTTAGCTTTATTACTTGTACTATTCTTTTCTTCTTTACTTCTGTACTTTCTATCTTTCATGTATTACTCTTTCTTCCGTTCTATCTTCGATTTACTTCTTTCATTATTCTATTATCTTTAGTTAAAATTTCATATATTTCTTTCTTACTTTCTTCATTCATTCATATTACCCTATCTACATGGTCAGGTCTCGTTATACTTTACTACTACCCCCTACCAACCCCCACCCTCTCGTGATATTACTTTCCTACCCTACCCTACGCCCTACTACCGCTACCTATTACCAACCAAACTAACATATGGCCAATTTCATATAATTATCCTTGTCACCGTGATCCCATAATATTACATAACATACCCCACCCAACTACTCACTCACACCAACTCACTACATATTACCTATATCTATCAATCACCACATATACACAAAATCTCAACTACACCATAACAACGTCATAATAACATATTAAGCATACTAACTACCACCCACCAGCTTCAGATATCCGGCTAGGCCTATCACCCTCATTCACCATATGGGGGCACACCTGTTCCTTTATTCCACGGTACGCTTTCTTTCAAACCCTATTTTATGAATTTGGTCACCATTCATACGACACTTGAATAAAGTAAATTAAAGTAAATTGTTAATAGACTTATTTATTACAATATTATTACAATTGTTTTATAATAAAATATATTAAAAGGTAAATCATAAGTATGTATATATATATTATATAGTATTAGTGTGCATGGCGGGTTGTTAAGCCTTTCTCTCAACACTTCCCCCTTTAACATGCTGATATTTAGGGTCGGACATCTTTCTACTATGGACTCCTCATTGCGAAAAAGTCTAAATAACAGGTTTCCCATCTTTCATAGTCATTTCACCTAGTCCGTATAATGGTGGCCCTTACCTCTCTCTATCCGTAGGTTCCCTTATTCCACGCAGGTTGCTACGATATATGGGTCCGTTACCTTCTTGGTGGGTTTGTCCCACATCAAATTCTAAGTTGGAGGAAGTTTCAGTACATACCGTGTATGTGGAGTATATTTGCTTATCTTACATACGACAACCCTGAAATGGTCCATGAATTCTTTCAAACGTGTGTTATGGTCATATCATTCTTTCAAACTCAAAACACCGGTGGTGATTATTTATATTACACTGAGGCCATATAGAATTAATATTGATGAATATGTATATCACACTACCGGAGGCCTGTTATATATGTGCGATCTTTAAATCCTTAAGTGCGTGTTATTTTACCCTCTTTACATTACAACAGTTAATCTGCAGAAGCAGCAGGATCCTAAAGGGAGCACTATTTATACTTTATATCCTTCTCTTAAACTACATGGCGAAACTAACCGTCGGAGTGGATATTTTGACTATAATGGCTAGCGTCGAACTGGCTTAGAAGTTGATTTTTGAAGTATCTTTACAACGTGGATTCTTTACATTTACTCAGTAGAATATAAACAGACTTGAAAGTGTATAAATGTCAGAGAGTAGGCGTGAAGGGTGATAAGACATATGGAATGGAAGTGAGTGTTGTTATCTAGCTATGTAGGGTCTGATCGTTGTTAATATAACTATTTTTTAATAATAATAATAATATGAATAAATATTAAATATTATATTTATATATGTTATATTCAATATATAATATATATATTATATTAATATATATTTAAAATTACTTCAAAATTTACTAAATACATATCGAAGGAAGTGCTTCTAAGATGTTTTCATACGTCTTTTTGAACGGGTTTTTAATATATTTTTATTCTCTCTGCAAATTTTTTGAAGATATGCGGTCAAAAATTCAAATTCTATAATGAAGAATTTCAGAACACATCGTCTTTTCTGATTTTGTCAAGATTTTACTGACATTATAGACCTCCTGAGTTCTAATTAGTTGCCTGTCCTTATGACCGTGGTTATAATCATGGCGTTATACTTTCGAGTTTTTTCCAATTCGTATTTTTTGTGTTTCCCATCTTTCATTTTCCTTTTTTTTTTTTTTTTCTTTTTTTTTTTTCTTGTTTTGTTGTGACTTGGTTGTGGGTTTGTGTTATTCCGATTTACGCTTTCTGAAATTGAATGTGCGAATCAGTTTGTTATACGAATACTAAGTGTGTTGTTAACAACGTATAGTTGGGAAAATGAAGAAAATACGGGCCTGGTGCTCATGGATTTTTCCCATCCTTAAATACGAAGAGCGTTACTTATATATATTATATATTATCTATATATATATATATATATATATATTTTCTTTAGTGTATAAAAAGAGAGAACAATATTATATATAAATATATATATATATATATATATATATATATATATGCATGAA
>JABUQX010008545.1:20000-31643 GCA_015478945.1 Trachelipus rathkii
ACGACCTCATCTTTTTTAGCTACAAAGATGCAACTATCGGTGTCGCAATATAATACCCTTTGACCAAGTTTTTCCATGAGTTTGTACAATTTGACTCTTGCATGAGCGGTAGTGAACGCAGCGATAGCTAGATTTGTAGACTTTGAAGTGTTATACGCATAAGCAGTGTAGCGTACAGAAACTATATGTTTTTGTCCAGCAACCACTACATTTACGATTTCCAAATCGGCTTGCTTTGCCAATGCCCAGACCTCGGCGTCACTGTGACAAATGATGTCTTCTGTGGCAGGTGCGCGTTCCGCCATTTTTCCCCAAAGAGAATTAAGACATAACTTAGCAATGAAACGGAGACCTGGATTGTTCTTGATATTAGCCTTATCTAGTTTAACGCCTTCAATTCTTTCAAAAGCCTCGATGAAAATGTCAAGTTCAGGATCTGTGAGACCGGTGATACCTTCAGGGTACCCTGAAGCTTCAGTTTTCCATTTCAAGAAGGCTTTCACGTAGTCTGTGAACAAACCGACCATAGGTGTGAATTTCCAAATTTCAAAGATCTTGGTAATCTTGTAACCTTTTTCAACAGCCAATTTTAACTCGGGTGTTGTGTAAACACCCTTAATCTCACGTTGACTATCAGTGTGAGTGCACAATCCTTCGTATCCTTCTTTAGCGCACGTTCGACATAGAGTAAATATTAGTCTTTCTTTATACCTCCCTGGTAAAACAGGGATGTATAAGTTTTGAGGAGGTAAAACGCTAACGTAGGCCACCCCGAAATATTTCTCGTGCATGTTCGCTGTGTATTCAGGAATGCTAGGGATTTCACTTCCAACAAGTTTCTTAGGGATGCCTGTAGGGAACTCTTGAGATTTTTGTACCCATGGGTACAACGAAGTGAAATCTAAGTAACAAATTTTGGTATCACCGTCTGTGGGAGGGAAGTAATACACAAATGGTTCTGTACGCCCTCCGTACAATGCGTCACCAATAATAAGTCTATGATTGGCTACATCATTACCTATTCTATTAACATACGGTCTCAGAAGTTCTGTATCTGCCTCATCGTCAGAGTTAGCGTTGAGAATACTCACCAAGCACTCATCTTTCATTTTTTTCCATTCGCATTCCCACACCTTCACAACTTCAAAGCCGGCTCTTCTGTATGCTTCTTCCTGCAGCATGGTTGTTCTATACCTGTCGAGACTAGAGACACCTCTATGTTCAAGCTTACCATCTTCACAACTCTGATGCCCATGCCAGATACATCCATGGAACAAGTACACTATGCGTTTCTTTTCCACTGGTCTAGCACCGGGTACAGACGCAGCCTTATCCATTTCCATCCATCTCTGTTCATTCCGGGGTTTCAGCTGGTTGTCTACTTGAAGCTGTCTGAGGGCTACAAAGGCATCTCCGTCAATAGGTGTATAATCAACAACAGGAACCTCAGTGTAACCGTCAGGATGCACGTGTTTATTCTTAAGTTTAAACACTCGTTCGCCTCCATTCCGGGCATGGGTTATCCTTTGGCCAGTATACTTCTCCATAAATGCTATCCATCGAATACCTTCGTACGAATAATTTTTCTCACCGTGTCGACTAATATGAGCAACAGTATCATCTTTCATATAATGAGTTTTAAAGACTCTAAAACATAATGAAGCAATTGTACAACATTCCGTTAAACAATCTATTTGGAACATATCAATGAACATCTTTCGGAATTTTTCAAAACTTCGACGTAAAATGTCAACATCCTGCACACAATATTTAGTGCATTCAGCTTTTATGTCATACTCTCTATTTTCGAACGAGCTATACCATTCGTTAAATTCTCGTTTCTCTGACTCATCCATACGATCAGTTTCAAATAATTCTCTAGCAGGTATCTTTCCAACATAATTTACATTATCCTGAGTAAGAAATCTATAAGGGAAGAACCCTTTAGCTACATCACCTTCAAGCCCCATACATTTTGGTAGCTTCTTCAAAGCACAGGGCATGTATAAGAGAGTGTCTTTAAACGTAATATTATGCTGAGCTGTCATAGTGATGATCTTTGTACCTCGTTTTACAGGGTTACTAGAAATAACACTGGCACCGGGTCTTGCTAATAATTTACTGAACACGAATTGCGTGTCAAACTTACCTCCATTATGAGCTGCTACTATTATTTCGTCTTTCTGATGTTTTTTTGGAAAAACTGAATAAATAATTTATGAATTTATCGACTGGACACTTGTCTGTATCATTTTCAGCATTCAAATCCAAATGGAAGATTTCCTGACGTTTAGTTCCGCATTTCTCACACTGTTCATTTCTTAATTCTTCATCACTGCATTTATAGCAAACCAACATGCTCACAAGTAAGTATGGTACCATGTCAACAACTGATTTACCGTCACCTTTATCAGTCTCGTTATGGTTATACGTTTCCACATCGTAAAAAAATGTGTAAACATTTTTCTTTTCCTGCCAGTCCTTTTCTTTCTTTTTCAATGTTTTCATGAAACATTTATGAGCCCCTTTATCAGGGTTATACTTCTCGTCGCATACTCCACAACGTATATTCACACAGTCATGTCTCATATCGCCTTTATTATCAGCTATTGTCGTTGTATCACACAGCTCACAAATTTTTATTTTCTTACACACCCATTTATCGTTTTTTCTATGGTTCTTAAGACATTCTTCGTTATAAAAGTTACGATTACATTCAGGGCAATACTTTAAAGGAATATTATTATCTTCAGCCCTTCCCCCGCATTCATATGTGAGACACTGTTTACATTTATAATATTCACATTCCTTGTTTAGATGTAAAGCCATATTTGTCACAAAACTGTAACATTGTCTACAAAAAATTTCTCCCGTTATATTCTTAGGATTCACACTACCAATTGTTAATTTGATTTTATCGTTGGGAAGAGGGTAATAATAATGAGTGTTAACAGCATCCCATCCAATTATATACAAATCTTTATCTTTATCATTTTCTCTGGGTTTATAAACCACATGCAGTTTTTCATCTTTATCGTTTCTGTAGACAAATATCCTACAATTTAAGACCCGTTCTATTATAGCAAATTTATCAACAGTCAAAGGGTCTGCATATTTTAAACCGCACTGATCGGCTATTTTCTTCCCTAAATTTACTATAGTATCAATTTTAACTTGATTTATCTTTTTTTTTTCTTTTACAACTTTTACACAGGCTGCTATAGCTTTAAAGCCACAACCAACTGCATCAATCCTCCTATCATACCTACTTGCGTATAAATGACGTGTGATAAGATCATCATGGATAAAATTAACTTGATCAGGTATTAGGGGTCCATTCCCTTCAGGGTTATGCAATACCTGGACTTCAACGATGAAATCACTGAACGTAGCTTTATCTCCAGACTGAAAGGCCCTCTCCAATCGGGTGCACAGGGTTGATACCAAATCATCATTATCTTTTACATCTTTATGGGCAAGGTTGACGTGGAATTCGTTGCGTGCACCATCGTTGAAAGTAAACCAAAATCTTGCTTTGTATTCTCCATAGTTCACCTCCTTTTTTAAATGTTCAACAACAGCACGAATAACCCTTCTAAAAGCATCCTCAATATCAAGACCTCGGTTGAATACATTCTTCATTAACCCTGATTCTGTACCGATGAGTGTCAATGACTCCTGAATTTCTGGAGACAGCGGTCGTTGTAATATCTAATAATTCAGCTGTAAAATCTTCTTCATCATCATCATCATCATCATCACGTTTTCTTTTGTTATTCTTCTGTAAAAGAGAATCAATCATAAATATACTAGTAATAACATAAGATTAACCTAACTTTACTTTACTTTTAAATGATTCTATCATTTTCTCTTTGTTTTAAATAATTACAGTTACAAGATTACCTATAGCTTCTTACTTTAATTAATATTTCATTCAAGCAGTATGTATATATTTAAAAGAATTTTGCAAAAATAACATAAGATTAACCTAACTTTACTTTACTTTTAAATGATTCTATCATTTTCTTATTGTTTTAAATAATTACAGTTACAAGATTACCTATAGCTTTTACTTTAATTAATATTTCATTCATTCATACAGTATGTATATATTTAAAAGAATTTTGCAAATTACACTTACCCTATCATCTGGGTCTTCACAAGGATCAACATCCATAGGTGTATCTCTCTGATCGTTCACTCCGCTGGTTCCTGCACCGGCATCGTTGACCCATGTACCTCTTTTCTTAGCATCACGATTTTGAAGACCACGTTTGGCCTGTACAATTTTACGCTCTTCACAGGGTGGTTCATCGTCTCTGGGTTCACCATTATTATCAGATGAAGGTTCGTTTCTGATGTTGTTGTTGTTGTTGTTGTTGTTGTTGTTGTTGTTGTTGTTGTTGTTGTTGTTGTTGAACCCTCCACCCCCTCCTCCGCCTCTGTTAAACCCACTAGTTTCATTGATATAGCAGAATGGTCGAAACTGTAATAATAAAATTCACAAATAAACAATATACTAAGTTCCATGTTTTTTAAATAAAATAAAAACTTACCGTAGAACTCATTTTTATTAAAAAGTTTAAAAACGCGGACAATTGTATCAAATCTTTATTAAGAAAGCTTGAAGAAACCCTAATTGTAAAACTTTTCAAGGAGGAAAATTTTTTTAGAATACAAATTTTTTAAAAAATATTTATTAAAGCAATCAAAGAATTTTTTAAGAAACAAATTTTTTAAGAAAAACTAATGATTAAAAAGTTTTCAGAAAAAAATAAACACTAAAAGTTTTGAAAAATAATAAAATAAAAATAATAACAATATTACAGCAAACAATTTCATGAGGTTGCGCATTTTTCCAGCGTTGAAGATGTTCAATTGACATTCTGGTAATTCTCAGCAGGTATCACGAAAACAAGAACTGTAATAAAATATTTTATTAATATTATTACATCATTATTGGTATTATTATTATTATAATAATACCAATTATTATTATTATTATAATTATTATTATTATTATTATTATTATTATTATTATTATTATTATTATTATTATTATTATTATTATTATTATTATTATTATTATTATTATTATTATTATTATTTTATTATTACCTCTCACACAACGGAAAACACACCTAGAGTAACTATCGCTAAGATGCAGACCCTGCGACAGACTGAATATAACTAACAGCTAACGCCCAAGCTAAAGTTATATATACTGTTTCCATCCAAACATTACGAAATCCCTATAACGCAACCCTCTTTCAGAAATTTTCAAACCCTAACATGAAACATTAACCCCTCCCACCATTTTGCATCTTTATGCTTTATATATATATAAGTTGAAATAAATATTGTTGTTAACAGTTTTGAATAAGCATCGGTATGATGAACACCTTAGAAAAATTCGTGTTTAGATCCCCCTGTACGTCTCTCGTATGTGGTCCAACGGGATCGGGTAAGACCTACGCTTTGCTAAAGTTCCTAAAACATCCTGTTCTATTCGAGCAACTCCCCGTGAAAATAATCTGGTGTTACAGCATCTATCAATCTATTTTTGACGAATATAAAGATGTGATTCAATTTCATGAAGGTATATACGATGTAAAGTCTTTGGAAAATATACAGGGTCACAAAATTATTATCCTTGACGATTTGATGCATAAATTGAACGAGGATATAGCTGAAACTTTCACAGTCTACTCTCATCATTTAAATGTTACTGTGTTTTTTATAACACAAAATATCTTTCATCAGAATAAGTATATGAGAGATGTATCTTTAAATACACAATATCTAATTTTGTTCGGGCAAAGAAGAGACGTAAGTCAGATCAATGTATTAGCAACTCAAATGTTTCCTACTCAACGTAAAGACTTTCTAAAGGTATATAAAGAAGTTACATCCATCCCACACGGTTATTTACTGTGTGATCTTCATCCTAAGAACACGTACAGGGTACTGCTGCGTACAAACATCTTACCTAACGAAACTGAAATTGTCTACATCCCTGAATAACAATGAGCAAGCTGATTGAGAAATATTTACCAGTTATAAAAAACTACAGGAAACTAAGTAATGCTGAAAAACGTAAACATCTAAAATGTACATCATTTACCCGACTCGTATGTGAAATTTGTCTTAACCTTATAAAAGGAAATGTTCCAATAAAAGAGCCTCAGAAACAAAAGTTACGTCGACATAGCAACATCCTCAGAAAACTTACGCGTAAAATTAAAAAGAAGAATTTTTTAAAGAAAAAGAAACTGATACAGACAGGAGGAGCCTTCCTCCCTCTATTATTTTCCATTGTAACACCCTTTTTAACTAAATTACTAACTGGTAAAAGCTAATAATAATAATAATAATAATAATAATAATAATAATATAATAAATAATAATAATAATAATAAAACTAATAATGATAATTATAATGAAGAAGTAGTGGTTATGCTTTTTCCAGATTACGAAAAAATAAATAATAAAAGTATTACTATGCAGCAACAACAACACACAGCAACAACAACAGGGAAGATTGAACAGACACAACAACAGACTCAACCTACTACGTTATATGATCCTAAATTGGAACAAATGTCTAGTATCGAAAACGAGCTTGGCCAAATTTTAAATTCACATATGAACATTCACGACAAAAAGAATAAAGTATCAGGAGATATTACAAAAGTTAATAGATTTGAAGGAAAAATATACCAACTATAATGCCTCAAGTTCGGTAAATGAAACTGAAGAAGAAGCTGAAACTAATAATGATTTTAAATCTATTTTAGAAAGCAGTCTTCCAACCACTGTAAAAAATAAAGGAATAGCTTTATATATAACACATTGAAAGGTCAAATTAATTGGGATTCCGATGGTCAGATTGTAATAAATGGGGATCCCATTATAGGTTCAAATATCGTAGACCTAGTTTCTGATCTTGTACGTAATTGGCGAAGGAAACCTGTCACAGGATGGCCAATAATAAAGCAAAAATTAAGAACAATTAATTTCCCTAAAAGTTTGATATTAAATTTGGAACGTTTAGCAGATGTGGAAAACGTGTACTCTACACCTAGAGCTATGGCTTCGAGCTCTTCGGCTGTAATGACGTCATACCCCTCTCCTTTAGGACTAATGAAAAAACGACCACGAAAGAATCCTTATCCTGCAGCAAAAAAATTAAGAAAAAAGGCCGGCTTGGGTAGAGAATGGTTAAAAATGTAGGCCTGAGATGCTATAAAACAGGTGTTCATTAACCCTTAGGCTTAATAGTTAGGGTTATCATTAGGTCTAAAATTACGAATAGCATTCCTGAAAGTCTTTGTATAAACATGAAAGTAACCCTAAAGTGCAGCTGTTCATTAATGGTTAGGGTTATCCATTAGGCTTACTGTTAGGCCTAAAGTACGAATAGCGTTCCTGAAAGCCTTTGTATAAACATGAAAGTAACCCTAAAGTGCAGGTGTTCATTTATCGGTTAGGCTTACCCTTTAGGCTTACTGTTAGGTTTACCATTAGGGTTAAATTAGTAAACATTTCTCTGATTGGTTGGTTGACGACCTCCCCCTTGTTAGGGTTACAGAGTTCTCATCGCTGAGTCTGAAAGCATTCTTCAGTTGTACGTACGACTTTGCACTGTCAACATGGTTTCTCTAATAAACACCAAGTTCGTAAACGATATTGTGTCATGGAAAATTTCTCACCCAAAAGATATAGTGAGCTTATTTTTTCGCCGTAAATCTACTGGGGAACGCTACTACACATGTTCCTCTCCACCTCATACAAATAATCGGCCTCTATTCCTATCGTGCGAAGATTTATCCCGCGTATTTGACGAAGTAAATACATGGGTGAACGAAAAGTATATTTCATCTAGCGTAACAAATTCCTGGGGAGTTGCCATTACCGGAGGAGAAGACACCGACACGAAAAGATTGACTCTTGTATTCTCTTTACACAACAATATTGAAGCCATCGAGTTACGCAGTTGGTGGAGAAACAACCCTGAGGGTATATTCAGGCCATCAAGCTATGGGTTCATGATCGTAGGAAGAGAAAATATTACATCATTTATCAAGATGCGTGAAGAAATATCAAAACGTGAAGCCGAAGTCTCCAAATTAGATGATCTTATCAATACAGCCCACAACTTGTTATACACTGTGTATAACGAAAACTATATGTTTGACGCTCAATTAGCAGATGTTATGGATGTTATAGATATTGAAAAATTTACTTTTCATTGGGAAAAAGAAATGAAGACTCCTGCATACAAAGATCAAGACTTAAAAATATCGGCAAGAGATATTTACACATACGTGACGACGGATGGACTCAACAGTCTCCGTCAGTATATTATAAATACACAGTATCTGTTAAGTCCTATGGCCCAATCTCAAGCTTATTAAATATTTTTGTGATTATACCTTTGAAATTAGTTTATGTGATTGTATTATATTTGTAAATATGTATTATATTTTAAAATATGCATATGTTGTAAGCATATTTGAACTACTTTTTATGAAACTAATTTGTGTAAGATGTTGTACATATAATTTTAATGATTAAAAATTGCTTTTTTTAAAAATATTTGTTTCCTTTTCCTCTTTTATTTATCTTATATATATATATATATATATATATATATATATATATATATATATATATTATATATATTTTTTTTTTTTTATATATATATATATATATATATATATAATGTTTTTTTGTTTTTATTTGTCATTGATCACGATGGAGGTAAAGGATACAGTCGATAAATATTACTATGACATGAAACAGCCTTACAGTTATGGAGGCTTTTCAAGGTTCGCTTCAAAGTTTCCTCACATTAATAAAAAAGAACTGAAAAATTATTTACAAGGGGAGGATGCTTTTACTCTACATAAACCTATACGGAAAAAATTTCCTACACGAAAAACCGTAGCCCCCCACTTAGATAATGTATGGCAACTTGATTTGACAGAGATGATAAAATATAAATCTTACAATGAGGGGTATCAATACATTCTTTTTGTGATAGATGTATATTCCAGGTATTTATGGTTAAAGGCTTTAAAAGATAAAAAAGTCAAAAACTGCTGTACAGCAGTCGAGAAATTATAAATGAGGATGACAGATATCCTCAATTGATGTGGTCAGATAAAGGTTAGAATTAGTTCCAAGGTTTCCAAGAAATAGTTACAGGAGTATCTGATATAGGGACTACCAAATACGTACTCTGTTAATAAGCTGCAATAGTTGAAATGAGTACAAAGAACTATAAGAAAGAAGCATAGATATTTACGAAAAATGAATACATTTTAAATATATAGATATACTGCAAGACTTTGCGTATTTTTATAATCGTCAATGCATGTAAAATTAAGAAGAAATTTTAGTGATGGTAAAATGACAAAACCCTCAGTTTCCGTGTCGTCTGTGCGAAATAAAAGATACACAGGCATTAAATTAGGAGCACACAAAAAAGAGTCAGGTTAGTATGAGGATCACCTGAATACACATGAGGGGGATGGTGAGAGAAGTTTTTTAAAGTACGATACATACAGAGAATTCCAAAGAGAACGGGTTAAAATTAATACTATCTGAAGATTTATTGATGGCGACAAATAAAAGGAGGGTTCTATAAACAAGAAATACAGAAAATACGGTTTGATCCTAAGAGTAATGAATATATGAATATAAAATAGAAAAAATATTAGGATCAAAAGGAAAAGGAAAAAATAAACAGTATCTTGTCAAATGGGTAGGTTACCCAGCGAAGTTTAATAGTTATATAAATGCTAGTGAAATTAAGAAACATTGATCATTTTACTTTGTGAACATGGAGAGTGAAGATCATTTCTATTTAACAGCTGCCTTCCCATCGGCCTTCTAATGGATCTGTTCCGGAAATAAAATATCGGGACCTCTAAACCCATTATCTGAACCCTAATAACTTTGATCGAGAAATGTATGAAGCAGGATTAAGTGAAATAATTCTCGATGCCGATATAGAGAATATGCCTGTTTCATATTTGGCGTTTACGATACTTAGAAATGTTGATAATGTTAAAAATGTATTAAAATTAAATGCTAATACTGCGACTATCAAACGAGGCACCAATGAATATTTCGTTGAAAATTATTTATTAGAGCATGGTCACTATAAATCGGTTACTGATGTTTACTTAAACAAAAAATTTGAAGAAAGTCAAATATGTAAAGATTTAGTGTTTCTTATTAATAAATCCGCTAACGAAGATAACGTGTTCATCACATTAAATCTCATGAGCAATGTGCACCTGAAGATAATAAAGTTTATTTATTTTCGCCCTCAGGCTGTTTCGGTAATTGTAATTACTCACATGTATACAAAATATCGGGAAATAATTTCAAACCATCTCTAAAGGATCTATTGCGTTATATACCAACGATGGAAGAGTATGTCACAAAAAATGACACCAAGAGTTCATTACATTTTGTATGCTTGCCTACTAAGATGTTTCAAGATCCATGGTATGGCCTATGTTTATACAGATATTGTAGACCATCAGTATGTAGGGAATACTAAAGCCTCTTTGTTAAGAGTAGTTCATTTTCCTAAAGGACGTAAAGTTATAAGCTTTCCTAATGTTCACTATTCATCTATGAGTAAGACCCAACTGAGTTCAGTTCGCGTTTATATAAGAGACGTCGAAGGCAAACCATACCCATTCACAAATGGGACAGCAGTGTGTAAAGTACACATAAGAAAGAAGCTCCGTTAAATAATAATAATAATAATGGAAAGAGAAAGAGTCTTCAGGGGTTCAAGAATGCAGAGGGGATATGGTTTAGGAGGATTTTTTGCTTCGTTATTTCGTAGAGCTATTCCCCTGTTTAAATCAGGAGGTAAATACATTGCTAAAAAAGCAGCCAGAACGGGAATAAACACAATCCAGGATATTATGGGGGGTGTCGACCCTCGTAGTGCTGTAAAACGCCGCATAGCTGATGTTTCAGATGAAATGTTAGACGATGTCAAACGAAAAATACGGCGCAAGATGACGGGGGGTGGTGTTAGAAAGGTGAAAAGACAGCGTGTAAAAAGACTCAATAACAAAAAAAAGAAAAGGAAAAGTAAAAAGAAAAAAACCCGTAGCAAGAAACGTATGAATAAAAAGAAACGTGGAAAAATATGCAAACGTAAAATAAAGGATATTTTTTCTGAATTATAATATGTGGCAACTTGTTCTTAATATAAAGGTATACACCTAAAGAATATTTTCATTAAAGGTTTAGCCTTAGAGTCGATAAGATGCATTTCTTACACCCCTCTAGTCCAGACTGCTGCAAGAGTGAATTGGATCTCTTTTCCGTAAATCCTACACAGACATCGATCTTAGAAAGTAATTTTATCAGCATTAACCCCCTTCACGCTGTCACAAATACAGATGTACCTCTCGAATTCAATATCCCTGGAACTTCAGATCAATATCTTGACCCTTCGAATGTTTTTTTTATATCTGAAGGTTAAATTGGTGAATGAAGATGGATCGGATCTCACAGGAACAGAACATGTAGTATATCCTGTTTCCAACTTTTTATTCTCATGCTTTAAGAACATTGAAGTGTTTTTAAATGAGACATCTCTAGGAG
>JABUQX010008546.1:0-31981 GCA_015478945.1 Trachelipus rathkii
GATCAAAAAACCTACTAATTTAGCCTAATAAACTGTTACATTAACAAAGTTCACCACTTAACATGCATAAGACTACTTTACATACAAACGTAATTGTCATGTCACGCCCTTTATATGCAGTTATCTCTAACATATTACGTTAGATTACATTGAAAGGTACATTTATTCAAATGTATCATAACGTTGGACGATTACATACAGACAATGATATATGATAACGTAACAAGTTTTTTACATTATATAGAATCATTTAAACCAAATTTATATCTTACCCAAGATACTTATAGATTAGCATCAACCACTATTGATGAAAATTCTACAAAATGAAATATTTATGCCTATACCATTTGCTAAATGATGCATACTTATTATTATTGACCCTCTGAGAATATGGAGATGTGGAGTGCTGTGTTTCGAGATTATATCAATGAACTCGTTGGGATAAGAAATCTGTGAGATACTCAACAAAGCCGTAGAGATGGAGGGAGATGTCATCGTATAACCGTTGCGTATCCTAATGAAGAAAATAGTGTATAAACCTTAATGTTGAGATTCTTTTTTAACGACCCATCAGAAGAAAGTAAGACGAATAACGTAGAGAGCCTATATCATTAAAAGGTATATTCCGTTGACACACAAAAAATACTAGCAAAATGAGTTTTTATTATAACACGATATATGCTAATAACAGTTTTCACATTGAATAAGCTAATGAATATGACTAAGAAATTGTGAGACGGAATATATACAATTCAGCCACACGAATCTGTTTAGCAATTTAAAAAGGTTTCCACACCTTAAACACTGTAAGACTAACTGATAACCGGTTCTATTCTATTTTTAACTATTTCCTGAATAATTAACGTCTAATTTACCATTGAAATTATATTTAAAAAATATAATTTTTAATTATCTCTAATCATCATAAAACACGAGTTTCAAGAAAAATGCTCTTTATTATAATCGAGTATAGTAAGTAGAATTTTTAACATTATAAGTAATATATGAATAAAAATAATGTCAATACAAATAACACATGATCTTCGAATAACATAACTTAAACATTGACTTAAAGTAGTATAATTCGTAAACGTAACTATTCAATACTTTTTCAAGGTCATATCTTAACATTAATGTTATTTTACATTAAATCGTATATTTAACAAAAGTTTTTAGCCATTATGTCTGTCTCATATGAAAGTATATATGTGAGTAACAATTTTTACTAATTCGAAATTTACAAAATTCATCATATCGTCCTAAATATATAATCCCAGGAATATGAAACTAAAATTTTAAAACTAAAAATAACAATTTTATCGCAAAATAAAATAAGTTTTTTGAATAATATACGTAAGGGCTATAGTTTACCCTGATTTTAAGCTTAAATCAGTAAATCATAATCCGCCTCTGCAGTCTACAGTCAACTGTGATACTATTGACTATGTGATCTCAAGTCATTTGGTATCATTTTGGACAAACTACAACATATAATAAGTTACTTTTATACTCTACGAATATATGTTAAAACAAGTTTTTAAACATCAATAAAGTAAAAATCATAACGGACTAGAATATGATGTACAATGCAAACCTACAACATACTCGCGTATGATAGTCAGTTAATATCCTGACAATTCTACTGATAAGGTAAGTAGCTAACAGGTCTATACCCAGATACTGGATATGTTCGCCTTTTCGAGTAATATTAGAACAGGTAAAGCGCGTATTAATATAACAAATCCCTTAACAAGTGAACAAATCTATCAAAGATGCACCATCTTTGAACTATGAAATTGACAATATTTATCAAGATGTATCGTGTTCGGATAACATCATTTGCCTATGAATAAACGTAGACATTAGACATTCTTGAGCACACCTAACATTACTCAGCAAACTACCTAGGGCTCACGTTTCTAAGTGAGCTAGGTTAAGTTTTTGTTGAGTATGTTAGGTTTACCCTAGAATTTTGGCTAATGTCTACGTTTATTCATAGGTCAAATGATGTTATACTCGAAGAGAGTGACACTTTTGATGAAGAGAGTGTAAATTCATAGTTCAATATGGTGGCATCTTTGATAGATTTGGCACTTTGTTAGATAACACTGCTTTAGTAGGCTTTACCTGTTGCTTATATGCTCGAAAAGTGGGAACATATCGAGTATTGTATGCCTGTTAGCTATTACATTATAGTAGGAATTTTTATTCAGGATTGTTGTTTGATTATTCATAACGCGAGGTATGTTTGGTTGCATTTTGTAACATATATTGCTAGTGGGTTATGATTTGTTAGCTTTATTGATGTTAAAACTTTGTTGGTTAAACATATATTGGTAGGTAGTATATAAAGAACTTATTTTTATGTTATGTTTTGTCAAAATTTGTAAAAATTATGAATTGAATCAATAGTTTCAAGTAGTATCAGACGGGTGGATGGGTAAGGGGACTGCAGGGATGGCGGTTTGATTTACTGATTAATGATTTACTGCGCTTTAAAATCAGTAACTATTACGCTTACTGTGATATTTTATTCAAAAGAACTTATTTTTATGTTATGTCAGATTAAAATTTTGTTATTTTTTGTTATGTTTGGTTAAAATTTGTTATGTTGCGATTATTCGGCTTAATGTTTTGAATTTAGACGAGTTTGAATGAATCTTTTGGGTGTTAGCTTAATTGATGATAAAACTTTGTTAGTAGATTATATTCTTTGTCAGTATGATGATTAGAAGGTTTATTGCTAAACTTTGTTTAAATATTTACGAGTTAATGTAAATTACCCCCATTGATTATGTTGAGATTGGCCTTGAAAAAGTGTGAATAGGTTACGTTTTTGTAGAAGTGTTATGTACTTTACTGTTGTTTAGGGTGCGAAGTTTGTTAATGTTAGTGTTTATTCGGTACGTATGGTGTGTTAGGTTTGTCGTTGGTACATTATTTCTTAGTTCAGGTTATGTTATGTAGCTTTATTATAATGTAAAACGTTGTTACGTTAGTTATACTCGATGGTTAGTATATAAGGAACTTATTAACCTTTCAATAGTTTGAAATAAAACTTTGCTATGGGTTTACAGTTTTCGATTGGTCTGTATGATATTAAACAAGAAGTTATGAATAATTCTTGTTAAGATATTACTGTGTACTGTAGAATGTAGTTTTATCGCTAAGAGATATGGTTTGGGAAAAGTATGAATAATGGTTACTTTTTTGTATGGCAGTGTTAGTTATTTACATGTGTTAGTGTGGACCTTATGTTAATGCTAACAGTTTTATTTGTGTGTAAGTTGTGATTATCTTATCGTTGTCATTATTTTTCTTAGTCCATATGATGCTTTGTTAGCTTTATTAATGTGCATACAACATTGTTATGTTCGCATATATTAGTTGGTTAGTATATAAAACTCA
The DNA here is from genome assembly GCA_015478945.1 of Trachelipus rathkii. Lineage (NCBI taxonomy): Eukaryota > Metazoa > Arthropoda > Malacostraca > Isopoda > Trachelipodidae > Trachelipus > Trachelipus rathkii. The sequence continues at coordinate 3,409 of JABUQX010008546.1, forward strand.
TTTTGTGCTATGTTATTGTTGGTTGTTGTTGTTGTCTACGAGAATATATACCCTTTTTGAACTGATATGGCTCGTTCGTACGTCGTATTCTTGTTTAATTTCTTCTGATGGGTTTAAAGAAAGAATCTCATACTTTTTCCATTTATACCACTTTTTCTTCATAGGATAGTATTTTCGCAGTGGTGATCGATGACATTCCTCCATCTCTTACGCTTGTTGTTTGTATCTTCAACGAGGAGTTTGTTTATTCCCAACGATGTGTATTTATGTTTATTCGTAAATTGAATGGAGACCGATACCACTTGCCTCATATCCTGTAGAAGGGTAAAATATAATAAGTATTGCATCACTTTATGTAAAAATGGTTAAGGCATAAAATCATTTTTCATGTTTAGAGTTGGTTTTTTCTGAAAGGAGGCGGAGTCTAAAAAGAGCTATTTTATTTGGGTAAGTTTGAATAAGATTTATTGCTAAATATTACTATGAATGTAAAAAACTTTGGTAGGTTGCATATATGTCCGTTGGTTGTATGATATCGGTCAAGGTTATGATACTTTTTGATAAATGTTATGTGTCATGTAAGTAATTTTAACGTTGATATGTTAATGAGGGGATATGCCCTTGATAACAGTATGAAAAGGTTTACTTTTGTATGTAAGTTGAGTTACTTTACTGGTGTTAAGGTGTAGGAACTTTGTTAATGTTTACAGTTTATTTAGGCGTGCGTAGATGTGTACGGCTTTTGTCGTTGTAGCCATTATTTTCCTAGTATCATATGATGGTATGTAGCTTTCTTATGTGACAACAATTGGTTATGTTGGGAGATATACTTCACTGATTGGTATATAACAGAATCCCAGTTGGAACTTTGTTCATTGTTAACAGTTTTTGTATGTAGATTGTGTTGGTTTGTCTTGTCAAACATTATTTTCGCTTAGTTTGTCGCAGCCTTTTGTTTTATTGATCGTGGAAAACTTTATTACGAGTTAGAGTATACTTCGTTGATGCCAGATATAATTAAAAGTGTTGTGAGAATGTTTAGTCTATGTTACTTCGTGTTAGTGTCGTTTAACTGTTAATGTTAGAGTTTGCTTGAAAAAGTAATGATTAGGTTACGATTTTGCATACCATTTAGTCTGTTACTGGTGGTTAAGTAGGTGGAACTTGATTAATGTTCTACAGTTTATTCGTGTTAAGGTGGTATCGGTTTTGTCTTTGTCACTTATTCTCCTTAGTTATGATACGATATGATTAGTGTTTGTTGATGTGTGAAACTTTGTAAGGGTTAGCATACTTTCGCTTGCTCTGTATGTAATTAACCATGTTGTGATAAAATTTTAGTTAAATAATTAAAGTTAGTGTTCATCGTTATGTTAAGATATGCTTGACAAAGTGGTAATAAGTTACGTTTTTGTATGCAGAGTTAGTTACTTTACTGTTTTAAAAACATTGTTATGTTAACAGTTTATTCGTGTTTAGGTTGTGTAAAATATTTGTCTTTGTTTATTTTTGTCTCTTGTTACGCCCATGTTATTTTATTGATGGGATGTTTAACTGTGTCAGTGTAAGGTTCACGATAATTGTAGAGATTGGCTTGACAAAATAGAATGGTTACGTTCTTGCGTGCATGTTTAGTTACTTATAGTGGTGTTTAAGTGTGGAAGTTTGTTATGTTAATCGTTTATTTTCGTTTGCCCCAGTTGTGTTAGGTTTGGTCTTTGTACATTTACTTTTCTTAGTTCATGTTACAGTAACCATGTTTAGCTTTAGTTGATGTGGACCTTATCTTGTTAGAGTTATTTACGGTTGATCCGTATGATGTTAACCCAATGTTGGATAAATTTTTGCTAAATGTTGTCCCAGTGTCAGAGTAGGTTAAGCGTTAATATGTTGAGATTGCTTGATGCAGTGTGACATAGGGTAGTTTGTATGCCTATGTTGGTTCTTTTTATGTGTTATGTGTGAACCTTTGATACGTTAACAGTTTATTCTGTTTAAGGCGTGTAGGAGGTTTGCTTTGTGGTTATATTCATTTTTTATAGTGATGGTTTCTGAAAACCATTATGATTTCGAAATCTACAGACAATAAACTATATAGGACCCAAATTGTGTTATACGGAACTGTGTTTATTACTAGGCACGCAGTTGGTACCAGCAACCGGTGCTAATTGATTCCTTCTCAGCCTCAATCCTCATTCTTTCTTCTTCTTCCTTTCCTCTTTCTTCTTCCCTCTTCCTTTCTTTTCTTTTCCCTTTTCTTTTCTTTTTCTCTGATTTTCTGTTTTGCATTCCATATTTCTTTTCTTTTTTACTGGGACCCTCGGTGGCGGTTCTGGGACTCCGAGCGATCCGACTCCCCAAACCGTATTGGTTCCGCTCCGACTTCCGACTCTCTCAGGGTGAGGGAGGGGGTGGGTCAGAGGAATATTAGCTGAAAGTTTCAGCGACGTTCCTAAGGAGATGGCAGACCGGATCATTTTATTTTTTAATAGGGGGGCAGCGTCTCCCTTACCAGGGGGACGCAGAGGGACGTAATCCTCGTCCACGAGATTACGTCATATATACATTTCCAAATTTTAGCGCCGATAGTTTAAGACTAACTGGTTTTTTTTTCCAAGAACGAAATTTGATTGAGGGCTAAGGGCAACATCCTTGGGGATGACTACGGTCACAAACTTCCAGCGGATCAGTTTATCAAACAATAAATCTTAACAGTTTGGAAGGCGCTAGCTCTATTTCACATATCCGGCAGGACGAGAGCTGTGCAGTACAGATAGGGTGCGGTACGGTGGCGGGTGCTGACAGGAACGCAGAAGAGAGACGCAGAGGGTTAAAAACAAGTCAGAGAAAGTGTTTTTCTTTCGGCCTTCTTGACGTATAATAATATGAAATATAATAATTATATAATAATATGTGTATGGGTTGTGTTTGTGCGCCCGCGCCTCTGCTGCACTGCGTATTATAGTTTGTAGACGAGATTACGTCCATAACGCTCGAATACATATTTTAGCTAATCTTGCTCTCCTCAGAGCACGCAAAAGGGCGTAAAGCGAATATCCGTAAGACCCTCGGTGGCGACCCTCTATTAATTATAGACCTTTGAATTTACACGGTTTCGAGCTTAACACTATATAGATTTATATTCCATTTTCAGAGCTATATAGCTTTATATTTTTAGAGCAAAGCTTTAGGCCGTGCGGATGGCTGTCACGTACGCGATTAATGAATGTTAATTATAGTAATATGATATTTTCTTTCGAATATTTTTTCATTGTTAAAAGCCACCCAGAGCAAGTAGAAAGCCGGTTTAAACATGTATAGGTGTATCGATAAGATAATCGATTGGGAACCCTCGAAATGATCTGCCCCGATAATTTAAAACCTTCTAGGACCCAAAAGCCCTTGCATGGGGGGCTCCGCCGTTTTTTGTGGGCTAACCGCCAATCCGTGTCTTCCAGACTTATTCGGTCTACGACTTAAAAATAGGTTTACCGTATCAAAGTACGAATCTAATAATAATGATGGAAATTTTAATGGAAATTGGAATTTCCAAAATCTTCGAAAGTGGTTTTCAAGTCTTTGCTTTGGCGTGCAGGGCTGCCAATGGGGAAAATCACCAAAATCCTCCGGAGTTGGGGACCCTGAATTATGGGCCCAAGAACGTCTAAAAAAGGTTAAGTAAAAATGTTAAAAAGTGCAAAGATGCTAAGGTCAAACTTAACGGATGTATTTGATAGCTGTGTTCTTAGATATTGAAAAAGCTTAAAATAGCACTTCTTAAAAAAGGGTAAAAATTAGTAAAAAAGTACCAAAAATGCGCCAAATTAACGCATTAGCGCAATTTTTTTATTAGCAACATCTGGCAGCGTTACTTCATACCTAGTTTTCACCCTTATACTTTTATATAATATTATATATATTATTATTATATATATATATTATATATATATTATATAATCTATACGTTTATAATATATATATATATATATATAATGTATATTATATTATTATATGAATATATCATATATTAATATATATATATATTATATATATATATATATTATATATTATATATATATATATATATATATATATATATATATATATTATTTATATATATAATATTATATAGTATTTCATAATATATATAATAAATAATATTATATTCTATATTATGTGAGTATAGTATAGTGTCAGTTTGGTTATATATTAGTTATGTGGTCAGCCGTTCCGATATGATATTCTATTATTGGTTGACAACTAATATAGGGAAGATGAGGCATGATAGCATTTCTGTAGGGACTTGCTCATGAATGGGAATGCGAATAATTTCGTTATCTCTTTTAATTTCCTACCTTAATACCAGGTCTTTGGATGTTAACGTTTTTTGGAGTACGTTGGGCTAGGTGTGTAGGCAGGGTGTCAGTTAGCTCGACTTCAAGTAATAAGCCGTCGCTGCGTTCGGATCAACAAGTCCCGGCTAAGGAACGTGGCGGTTTTGTAGGTTTGATTGCCGAGCTCGTTGGTAAATCGTTGGCTAAACAGAGGCTGGGTGCTCTTCTGGCCAACCGGGGACAATCTGGAAGGGACAGGGAGTATTTTATACTCTCTGTAAATTATCTCTATGACAGGTCCTCAGCGGTTACCTGCGAGATTATCTCTTTAGTAGTTAAAACTACTTTTTAGGTGGTAGACGAACTGGAGAATCTCGGAGGTCAAGTGAAAGCACCATCCACGGAGCATCCACCGGCAGGAGAAACTCTTGAAGATCTTTCAAAGGGTTCTTGGCCCTGAGGAGGTTCCTAAGCATCTTGGTAGGCTAGGAGAGGGAGATGCGTAAGGGCCCAGTCAGAGATATTTGGGTCAGTCCAATCCGGGGGAGAGACGAGGCCGCCCAACTTCTTGGTGGAGAGGAGAAGAAAGTCCAACTTCTTGGAGAGTCTTTCTTCCTTGGCTTAGTAGGTTGGATTGATATTTCCGCTATTATGTTTCTATATACAATTGATCTCTGTAAGTGGATAGCAAGCGCTAGATTTATTTTCTTTTAAAGAAATGACCAAAAATTTTTTTTTTATTTTATTTTTCAGTGAGGATTAGTCAAAAGTTATAATAAAAAAAGTATAGAAGAAATATAATATAATAAAAATTATTAATATTTACATTTGAACAATTTATAACTTTTATTTTATTTTTATTATAATGTTTTATAATTACGTTAAAAAAAATTTATATTTTATTGGTCTAATAACTTTTCTTAAAAATGGATTTTTGTAAATTTAATAAAATGAAAACATTGCCAAAGCTTTCACTAGATGGCGTTTGCCTTCACGTTCTAAACTAATAGTGAGTTTTATATATGTGTTTTTATTGTTTTTCCCATTTTATGTCAGCGTTAATCGGTGATGTTAATACATTTTCTATTTATCAATATTGATTAATATTTATAATTATAAATATAAAATGTAATATTTTAACTATAATTATATAATTATTACAATTATTGGAAATATTTTTAATTTTATAGACTTATTGATATTTCTGTTTATTTTTTTTTTATGGTTATTCTGTAAGTTTTCGTTCTTTGGGGGAAACTAACCTTAACACTTACTATATATTTCTTCCAACATGACACGGATGATTACATCCTGAGAGGAACGGTGTGAGGGGAAACTTAAAGAAAGGGACTGGTTGGATTCTATCACTGATCGGATTCTATTAGGAAATGTGTTATTTCTTTTTTTTATATATTGATAAAATCACTAAAATATACACGGAGTGGCTTCTATCCTGAAGGGGACTCTTGGAGTTGTTTATTTCTTTTATTTTAGCTAATTTTATTAATATAAGAGGGGCACACTTGAGTGCTTCTATCCTGAAGGGGACTCTACGGGAGGGTTTCACATCTATAAGGGGGGACTTTGGAAGAATAGGGACGTAGAATGCTTAGGCACATCCAGAACGTAGGGACATCCGGAAACATCGGCGAGTCAGCGACATAGGGTCATTCAAGAGACATCAGGGGTTTCATCAGGGACTAATCAGGGACTCAGAAGTTCAGGATCTCAGGGGACATCGGGATTCATCAGTTACACCAGAACATCAGGATTTTCAGGATCGTTGACGTTACGTTTCCATAAAAGCAGGTTTTTAACGGCTAATTGAGCCTACTGTGTTTGCAATTCCTGAGTTCTTATTTGAATGTGGCAATTAGTTGAAGGACTTTGAAAAGGACATATAGGGGCTTCTAAGGGTTTTCTGATACTATCAGTCCTTAGGAAGAACATGAGACAGGTATTGGAGTGCCTCCGAATATATGAAGAATTTGCGTTGAAGGGGAGTGAAAGTGGAGGTCGCTAAAGTCCAATTCTTTCATAGGTGGGCGATAATTTTTCATAAAAGAATCCAAGTGTTTGTTTTGCATTGTTAGGAGAGATTGAGTAATGTCCATAGAAAGGTGGAGTTTTTCCATATGTTCAAGGGGAATACCCGGATCGTTTGGAATGCATCTGAGACCAAGTAGAGTATGGGTAAAGGTACCGAAGCCAGTTTTCTTTATCGTGCCATTCAAGGCAAGTCTTGAGAGTGGGTGAAACTTTCTATCTGGGAAATTTGTTTTGTGGGTGTAAAGGTTGTTCGAGACGATGGACAATCATATGTGCAACTCAACTGAAGACACTCGCTTTCGAATTGAGGGACTCTGTAGAAAAATCACAATAGAGAGAAACGAATCTGGAGCTATACCTGCTAATAAGCATAGGCAACGAGATTTTGCTGTAGTGTTATGTAATTGGGAGGCTTCAGCCATTTTGTGTTTCGGATCGATGCAGGTAAGTAACTAGGCGAAAACTGGGAGAAGAGATCCCAAAATGCTGAAGTGAAAAAGGCCCCTATATTAATGAATCGTTTCGAATTTTGAACGAGGATTTCTAATGGAGTGACCGTTGGTTTGGTGTGAGAATGGACTTTAAGACAAGCTGCACTGCTCCAGTCGTACAAAAGCCTAATGTACGATCCACTACAGGCCAAAAATATCTTTTTTGATCAGTGTAGTACTTTGATAACAGGATGGGAATATTATGGATGGCACGTTTTAAATATTTGAAGGCGCGCTGGCTTCGGAAGAAATGGTCTGGGAAAAAGAAGTAGAGGTATCGCACCAAATCTTGAGGTTGTCCTGCAGGGGATAATTAATGAAGGGATCATGATAGTCTTGCGATTCTTATCTTTTCTGCAGGCGGAGCCTATTGCGGGTAATCGACAGCGTCACTGATAACCAGATGATCGGGAAAAGTGTCGGCCACATGTTTGTCTGTCTCTGATATAATTGCTGTAGAAAGAAACACAAATGATTGTGTTGATGTAATTTTTGCAGGATTTTTGACGTAGAAAGCGGAAACAAGAGGTTTGGGATCTGTGCAAAGGGTGACTCTCTCTTCCTTCTAACATGTCGCTTTAAAATGAAGGACAGATAACTATGCTGCAAAAGTTCTCTGTCGACACTTGAAAGTTTTTTGGGGATTGAATATTACTTGCTGTAGAAGTCGAATGGGAAGCGCGTTGAACAATCATTGGTGTAATGCTGCTCCCCGATTGAATTGACTGTGCTCAGTTCGATTGTAATGTTGAGAACTTAGGTAAGAGAAGGAGAGTGTTAGGGCATTTTTGAAGAGCTTCTTAGTATTTGAAAAGCTTGGTCATTCTTCTGGAGTCTTAGAGATTTATCTTGGGATGAAAATTGGCTTTTTTCAGATAATGGGAAAGACGATTGTTGGAAAAATTAAGGATAATCTTCTGTAGTTCTAATCCAAAGGTAATCTTCGCAGTGGATTGCTGAATAGCATGGGTAGACGGAAACATTGAAGATGGATTTATTTCGTCTGGGGAGGATAGGCTTCTGAAGACACGGTGTAAGCCGAAGAAATGGTGAAAGATTGTTAATTCCTTTTTTCATAAAGAGATTTTAAAACATTTTATTTTTGAGTTTAAAAATTGTTTCAGAAAGAATTATCGAAATCTGAGTTGGACGTAGAAAAAATGAGACAATTGTCTAAATAGGTAAACACGAAGGGAAGGCTCTGGAGATGGCAGTCATTACTCTTGAAATGAGCTCCGCGTTTTTTAAACCAAAGCTAGATAAAATTCGAAAGAGACCCAAATGGAGTGTGATGCCTGTTCTTCTCTATATCTTTGGTCTAATGGGGCAAACTAAACTATCACCTTCACTTAGATGATGTGTGGTCTTATGTAAAATATTTCGTTGCACGGATAACTTTCCAATTAAACTCACTTATTCTTTATTTGCAACTATTGATGACAAAGATGTTGACTAACTTAAAAATATTACAATTGCTTTCTTTTGCTCCAAATTCTTTCTAACAATATCAAATTCGTTTTGGCGCTCTTTAACTTGTCGTCAGGTATGGGCGGCTCCTGGCAAAATGGGGTTGATCACAGTTTCTATGTAGTGGTTATTGGTCATTATCTTTTACTTACCTAAGAATTGTTGATGTTTAATTGACATTAAGGAGGGAAATTCTTGCTAGGAGTGAGTTTATGTCTGTATTTTCACTTGAAGTTGAGCGTGAAGAGATGGTACTTTCTCAGAGGTTATTTTCAATGGAGCTAGAAGAGTTGTATAAGTATCTTGCAATGTCTTTGTCCACACAGTCATTAAGGAGACAAAAATGTGAGAACATACCATTCCAATAATACGGATGTAATTCGTGTACTCATAATGTCCAGGTGAATTTCTTTTTAATGTTGGTATACTGATATTTGCTATCATGACCCTTTATGGGGAGCTTGGCTGCGGACAAGTGATGTTTTTGAAGGGTGATGCGTCATGTTAGAGACCTGTTTATGGAAGGAGATATGCTGGCTCCCGGTATTAAGTAAAAATTGGTCGCACTGTGCAAAAATCTGTACATCTATGTTAAACTGCGAAAGTTGAACGTCGCGCACAAATAGTACTGCTCTAATAAGTTTTCGAAGGAGTTGGGGATGTGCTCTTTGATGGAGGTCTAGAATTAGAGTAAGATGTTTAGTCCCGCTTTTGTTTTTTGGCCATGTACAGGCCATGGGTTTAAGCTTTTAGAGGTGTCAAATAAATGTGACTCTTACACAGCTCATTGGACGTTGAATTTTGGTGGAATGTGGCCAGGCCAAAAGTAGTGTTTGGTCTTGATCTTTGAGGCAGGGGCAATGGCGTTGGCAGTGGATGATGCACGCCATGCGGAGTTCGTCGGGTTAATAAGATCGTCATTAGAATTCACCACTGTTGAAGTGTGGAGAGTAGCAATGGGCGGCTAGACTGTGCGATTGACTCGGTAGAGTTTTTCAAAATTGACCCTCTGACAAGTCTGTCCTATATTTTAATTTTCCTGTCTGCGATCATATCTGTAGATCTATAATGGTTTTCCACGTGACTTTTTGGGAAGTAGAATATTATAAGTCCCACCTTAGAATTTTTCGTAAGTTTATTGACGGCGTATTTGTAAACGTCATATCTTGCATCAAGTTCGGGCTTGGGATTTATCCCAAAATTAGGTGGATTTGCGACATAACATGAAAGTTCTTAGTTCGTGAGGACCTTATGTTAGCGAGATAAAATTGTGCTTCCATGACACGAAACCATGTCGGGACTGAAGATTCCGAAAAAATGGGGGTTTAATTTTCATTGTTGAAATGGATTCCTGCCTTCTCTTTTGTTGGTTATCAGACTGTTTTGATCTCTGCATTTCGTGTATAATTTTCAGCTCTAGGATCACCAATTATATAGTCGTCAGTTCTGGTAATATTATTATCAGTTATATGGTCACCACTCGATATGATATTCTATTATCTGGTATGACAACTATATAGCGACGGAGGTTGATCAGCAATTCTGTAGAACTGGCTATAGGATGGGAATGCAATAATTATGGTTATCCTCTTTTAACTTCCTACTATAACCAGATATTGGATTAGCGCTTTTTTGCGAGTAACGTTCGGGCTAAGGCCTGTGTGGGCGGGTGTCAGTTCTGCTAGACTTAGGATAAGACCGTCCGACTGGTTGGGATAAAGTCGCGGCTAAGGCAAAGGCGGTTGTAGGTTGATCTGCACGAGCTCCGTTGGTTATCGTTGCTAACAGGAGGCTGGGTGCATCTTTCGGCCACTCTTGGGACATCTGGAAGGGATAGAGAGTATTTTATATCTCTCTGTAATTATCCTATGACAGGTACTCAGGGCTAACTGCCGAAATTATTCTTTAGTATTTTAACTGCTTTTTTAGGTGGTAGACGAACGTGGAGTCTCGGAGGTAGGTGAAAACCCATCACGGAGACCATCCCACCGCCGAGAATCTTGAGATTTAAGGGTTTGGTAACGCTGAGGGTTCTAAGCTCTTGTAGGCTCAGGGAGAGGGAGAGACGTAGGGCAGTCGGAGATCTTGATCTTGTAGTCCAACTTCGGGGGAGAGACGAGGCAGCAACTTCTTGTGTGGAGAGAGAGAAGTCCAACATTCTTGCAGAGCTTCCTTTTCTTGGCTTAGTAGGTTGTGATCTGGATATTTCGCTATTTGTTCTATATTAGCAAATTATCTCTGTAGTGGTAGCAAAGCGCCGAATTATTTCTTTTAAGGCTAATAAGACAAAAAAAATCAGATTTATTTATTTTTACCGAGAAGCGTATAAATTACAAATTTAAAAAGTTACATATATATATCAAGTTTTTATACAAATATTATTAATTATTTAATTTGACAATTTACTAACTTTATTTTTATTTTTTATTATAATTTTATAACTTAAAAAATTTATATTTTATGGTTAACTTTTTTTTATAGGATTTTTTGTAAATTAATAAATGAAACATTGCCAAAGCTTTCACTAGATGGCGTTTGCCTTTAACATAATATAAACACAAGTTGGAGTTTATTGTAAAAGTTACATTTTATTGGTTTAAAATAAGTTTTTATATTTGCATATATATTTTATCAAATATTGATATATTTACTAATATAATATAACAAATGTAATATTTTTTAATATACATTTTTAAAATTATACGCATCTGAATAATGTTTAGCTTATTTTAAATTTAATGAACTTATTGCTTTTTCTGTTATTTTTTCTTTTATGGTTCATCTGAAGTTTTTCGTTTGGGGATACTACTTAAACACTCAATATATAATATATATAGATATATATATATATATATATATATATACTATATACTATAATATAATAATTTATATATATATATTAGTTATGTATTATATATATTATATTATAACTGCGTAATTTGCGTTAGTTGAAATTTGTTGAGTGAATACACCCCCTCTTGAATAGGGCTTTGCCTGTGAGGACACACATACAATGTATTATATATATATTATTATATATTATATTATATATATAATATATATATATAATATAACTACTCTCCAACCATATATAAAAAACATTATAATATATTATAATATATATATATATATATATATATATATTATATAGTATATAATATAATATATATATATATAATATTTATATTTATATATATATATATATATATATATATATATATATATAGTTATATTCTATATTTTAATTATTTTATATATTAATATAGACATTAATTTATTAATATATATATATATATATATATATATATATATCTTTGTTCGCAAGGTTCAATATTTCTACTTTTCATTAATTTTATTGCCTTAATAAATATATTTGAAATTTTTTAAGCATTTATTTGGTGACAGCATGAAAATAAACTGGTAAACATAACTAAGTGATTAAAACTGTAATTAAAGATTACTAACCTAAAATGAAATGATTTTCTTATAAGCTTAAAAGGTTGAATAAATTAATTTGTTTTAAACCAATAATGTGCCATGATAAAACAGAATGGTTTTGCCTCAGTAGTCGATTGCAGACAATATAGGGTATTCCTGAGAATTTCATGAGGAAAACAACTTTTTTGACCAATAATTTTTTCTTTTTCAAATATAATGGATGCATGATATATCGCTATGAGATAGGTTAGGTTAGGTTAGGTTGGTTGGTTAGGTTAGGTTGGTTTAGGTTAGGTTAGGTTTTAGTTAGGTTGGTTAGGTTAGGTTTAGGTTACGTAAGGTTAATCATTAAAAAGGAGAAAAATGATGGAAAGTGAAATGAGTAACAATTGCCTTAATATAGATAGATAAGTCTGGAGATGAATGATGAATGGAGTTATAATTGACTAAAAAAACTAAACGAGTTAGGGATATAATAAAATTCTAAGAAATAAACTTTAAAAGAGGAAGAATAGATGTTTGAGGAAGAAGATAAAAATAAGTTTATAGAAATAAAAATTAAGGTAGCTGAATTCCAGATTAAACTGAAATGGTTTTGTTATAATCCCAGGAAAGCAAAGAATTTGTAACAAAAGTTAAAATTTACGATGTACTTTAAATATACTATAAAAACTCATAATCCGTTTCAGGATATGCTCAAACAAGTCAAGACTTTAGTACTTCGAGGACATGTTTAGCGACCTTTTATTATTGTCTTAAGTATACATATTTTACATATTATACAACTATTAGTTCTTCGGTACTATAGTTCAATTAAATTATATTATTACGCATTATATTTATAAAAGTTTAGAAACACGAAGAAATCTTTATTTTGTAATAAATAGTCAATGGATTTCATTCTGAAAAATTAATTGCCCATTTTCTAGTAATATTCATTCATCCTATTCTAAGACCATAAATATGATATACCAAATATATGTGCTTTTTGTGTTTATAGACAACCAAAATAACATCAGAGACTATATATATATATAAATAAATATATGTATTCTATTGAATAAAAACCTTACGGTATAATGCATTTAATACATTTTTTATAAGGCATTCCTATCTATTGATCAATCATTAAACAAGTGTCTCATCCTACACTTATACCTATATAAATTAATTTTTTCTTTTATATACCTTACGTATCGTTATCAGAAAACTAACAACATTTTCATAATTACGTATATATCTCTAAAAGTACGACATATGCACATCATTCCTTTTAAACAATTATATTTAATACGATATAATAATCAATAAGAGTACCTTAATATTATATTGTGGGCTATAATACCTAACAACTTTTCGCCAAATACTAACTTGTATTGTGGACCAAGTGATTGATAAAAGCCACTTAATATATATTATTTATATTATACTATATTTATTCTATAATTATATAACTATATATATATTTATATCTATACTATTCTTAATTTAATATTATCAATAATTTCATATTTCTTATATAATATTTATATTAATATGTATTAACATATACTTATTAAATATTATTACGTATCATATAATATATAATTTTATTTATTATATTATTATATATTAATCTTAATTATTATATTATACTATATATAATATTATATATAATATATATTAATTATCTATTAATTTATATACTATATATATATAAATATATATATTAGTTATCTATATTATCTATTTATATATATCATTAAATTTATATAAACTATATATTTGTGTAATCATTATCGGCTATGGACATCATTAATCTCCTACCTAAATAATTTTTATCTGTTGAGATAATAGAGGTTAATAATTTGGTTATTTTATTTTATAATATTTTTTGTTCTTTATTCGAACAAAAATTGTAACCATCAAGCACTCTTGGGTGGCCAAATTGCGGTTACGTTTTTTTTAAGCAACGTCTTACATATTTGAAATAAACATAAATTATTACAAAAATAAATTTAATCATCATATAATGTGAGTTATCTTATTACAGTGATACTGTATACGTCCAGTCATTAAGGTGAATAGTTATAATTTAAGTTTCGCTATGTTTAACCATAGTAATTATAAACAATTTTATTTTAATATTGCTTTAATTAGCTTCTTCGTCATTACCATACCGTTTACAATAGCGAATCTGACAACTTTCATCTTTTTCATGCCTTTATTTTGAATTAACATCTAATCAAAAATAATATCTTTTTATATAATAGTGTGATTACTATTATCAAAATTTTGATTAATATATATTTACTTCTTTCGGTGAATATATAAGAGATATTTTAAATCGCAATACATATATTATATACATATCATTATTTATATATATATATAATATTATCTATTTAACTTATAATATATCTTATATTATATATATAAATATAAGTTATTAAATATTTATATATCATTATATTATTATATATTATCATTATATATATATTATTCTTTATATATACATATCCTGTACTGTTGGTTGTCCATTGAGCTATATATTCACTTTATAATCACTCTACATTATCAAGTAGAGGGTATATTAGACTCCATACTTCTAACTGTGAAGATATAAGATCGACGTGACCATGTCCTATTGCACGACCGCCTTCGTTGGCATTTTCCGATACCACGCTTATGATGTGCATTATCATATACATATAATTTAAAATAACAACACAGTCGTAATTTAACAAGATTGTAAAACTAATGGTCTTTTTTGATAAAGAAACAACAAAACAATTAGAGTTTGATAATTTGTTTTTTCTGTTCCTCTGGTGGTTTTGATAAATTTTACGTAATAGCATCACTACATAGAAGGAACTCACATGTGCTACTTCATAATTAGATTTATTTAATAGGAAACTGTTTTTTCCCTCAAGTGGTAGCCATTTATTCCTTTCTTCAGGATTAAGTTGGTATAAAATATATGAAAGAAATGAGGAAACTTTTTAATCAATTACACGTCTAAGCGAACAAAATTTCTCTTATAATTAAAACCGATATGGTAATCTTTTATATGCCGAAGAAGATTAGTGCTCATATATTGCATGTAAATAACCATGTTAACTTGCGTTTTTAATTACGAAATACATATATACAAATATACACTTTAATTTGTAATGTCAATTATCCAAACATATCTTCTTGCAAATACATATATGCATAGGTACATTAGTTTTTAGATTTTGCATGTAACGAGAAATTTTTTGAATTTATATAAGAAATTCTTACACATAACAGTAATAAATAAATTCCAAATCCTTCTAAATATTCCTTTGGCATTTAAATTCATATTTTTAAATATTGCCCTTTTAATATTATAAGAAATAAAAATACACCTCCAATTACTAATGAATTCCTTTAATGGACATACGTTTTATTTTTTAAAAATCCACCAATTTAAAAACCCTTACAAAATTATTTTACAATGGTTTTTTCTTAATGAATTTGAATAGCAAAACTAATTTTGATGTAGGATTAATTATAATCAGATTCCTGTTTATATTTAATATATGATAGATATATATAAATATATATATATACTATACTATATATACGTATATTCATATATATATTATATAGATAATATATCTATATAATATACTATTATATACTATAGTATATTATACTAACTATAGTATATACTATATATACTATATATACATATATATACTACTATATATATATATATATATATTTATATATATACATATATTTATAAATAAATAAATATATATAATATACTAATACTATAATACTATATATATAATATTATATATATATATAATATATATATTAGTATATATATAATATATATATATAATATATATATTCATACTATGTATAAATTTAATCATATTTATATATATATTATATATATATATAATAATATAGTATATATATATGATATATTAATGATATATATACTATATATATATAATTATATATAATCATATACTAATATATATATATATAATATATCCGTATATTATCTTTATATATTATTTATAAATATCAATATCATATATTAAATATAAATATATATATTACTATATTTATTTCACTATATATTATTATATACTTATATATACTTATATATTTTAACTATATATATTATATTATATATATATTAATATTACATTATATACTATCTATATTATATATATATATCTACTATATTACTCTTTATATATATATTTAATATATATTATTCATACTAATTAATGTTATAATATATATTTCTCTATATATCACATATATATTTATTATTATTATATTTATATATAATATAAAAAAAAAATTATCTTTATAT
Source organism: Trachelipus rathkii (assembly GCA_015478945.1). Lineage (NCBI taxonomy): Eukaryota > Metazoa > Arthropoda > Malacostraca > Isopoda > Trachelipodidae > Trachelipus > Trachelipus rathkii. Next base: position 19,533 of record JABUQX010008546.1, read on the forward strand.
ATTATCATTATATTATACTATATTATATATTATATATCACTTATTTAATATATCTATATATATATTAATACTATATAGTATATACTATTAACTATAACATATATATCTAATAGTTTAGGTAGATGAGGTAGCTAGAGTGTTATTATTTACTGGAGTTGGCCTATCTTCATACTATCATATTCATCTTATATATATAGGTCATATTTAATTATCCAACTAACTCTTATGTTAAAACTATTACTTAATATATATATATCTATACTCTTATATTAATTAAATATATATTCTCTATATATCATATCATTCTATCTCACTATATATTAATATTTTATATATAATATTATTATTAATACATTTATTAATACTACTCCTCTATCATTAATATATATATATATATATATATCTATATTCATATATATATATATATATATAATAATTATCTATATACCTTCTATAATCTACTATTACATATATTACTACTAAATCTAATAATATTTATATATATATACTATATTAATTTAATTATATTACATAATTTTATATATATTCATTATATCTATTTTTTATTATATTCTATATATTTATCTCAACTATTACCTTATAATAATATATATATATAGCTATTATAACTTTATATATAATATATATATTAATAACTACCTATCTTTTTCCCCTATTATTTCTTAACCTTCAGAATTTACTTTTCTATATTTTCTATATCAATATCCTATAATTAATAAATTCCTCAATAATTAATATACCCCTATTTAATCTATAATAATATACTATTACTCATATTATATAACTCCGAGCTGATATGTGAGAGAGGTTGAGCATGACACATTCGTGCTGTCTCAATATAGCAGGTAGTTGCTGTTCTTTATTTAAAGTTATTACTTGATGAATATTAGTCTTTTTTATATGATGCTTAGTTACATTTTTATTAGTATCATACCTCCTTAGCTGGGTAGTATTTGTTGACTTCCTTATTATTATCCAACAATTTAATATTTGTAAATATTATAAGTCTAATAATAAGTAGATATGAAGAATAATGTGTGAAAATACTTGACTGTAAACTTTATCGATCTAAGATTATCGTACTTTGTATAATACTGAATAATAATATTCTTTGATTGCTTTTTGTGTTGGAAATAGATAAATAAGATAATTTAACTCAATTTTTAATAGCAAGATTATAATATAATATTGAAGCTAAATATTTATATACACATAACTGTATTACGTCTATATCCTATGTATACGAGGTTAAGTAATGGTTAGGAAGTATTTGGGTTTGCGGAAGTCATACTGTAGCGAGAGGTGCATCTTTTGCTCATTATGAGTGTACCGGCGTGGAAACCCTAGGGAAGTGTTTAGTGTATTTGTTTTCGTTAATGTATTTGCCTGCTTATCCGCTCTCTTCAGCTTCTCTGGTTTTGTAAACTCTCGACATCCCGGCTGATTCCTGGAGACACTATAGGAGCGCGGACTTTGTCATAATAAATTCATATGAACCAATGTAGCAGACCATACATAATACCTTCGTCCATTACATTATCGAATCTGCAAGTGCTCGCTAAACTACAGACTTTTGCGACATGAATACGTTCACTTGCACATGAGAGTATTACTTGTGTTGGAGGAGCCGTATATCAGTCCGTACCGTGACAGATGACTTCATAACTACATTGTCCCCTTGGTCTAGACTAGTCCCATAAGTTGTAACGTAGATCTGGCGTTGGGAGATTATTATTCTTATAAAGTTTGCCTCTAAGATATATACTCTTGGCGGAGTGGAGAGGCGCTAGGGTTGTTACGTGAACTTATATAGGTAATCCATAGTTGTGCCACAATGGCAGATAACTCTCCGGATACAACTCTTGCTTGATCAAGCTCATTCCTAACTATTATATCTGGTAAATAGATATAACTAAATATATATAATACATATATCATCCTAGTGTTATTCTTTTCAGTACTAAATGTAATCGACCTGAATTAATTTTCATTATCTAACTTCTTCATGATTACATACAAATTATAAGCTCAGATTTCTGATATTAAGCATCATCTTTTTTCTTAATATAAATGTAATCACATCTCATCCTCATACATCTCCTCCTATCAGCGATTGATTTTATAATATAATACTCTTCTACTACTCTTTGTAAATATAACCTAGAACTTCTTAACAAGTTATGATATTTTATTAAATTCGATTACATAATATAGTTCCTACTTTTTTCTATATAGACTAATTCCATCACTCCTTTATACATCCGCACAAATCCTCCACCTAACTCTCTTCACTCCTCCTCTCTTCTCTTCTCCTCCTCCCCTCCTCATCCTACTCTCTCCTCTATACTCCTCCTACTCATCTCCTCCCATCACCCTCCCCCCCGCCTTTGGTTACCTCCCCTCCTCCCAGCTCGCCTCGTCAGCCAAGTTCTTCGGCGTACGGGGGCCCCTTTTGTTCATTACGGGTGCGACAGGCTCCGCTGACCTTTGGTTGTTGCCTTACTCTTTTATTATTCTCTTCTTATTCTCTTCTTCTTATATTCTTCTTCTTCTTCTATTATTCTTCTTCTTCTTAATTCTCTTCTTATTCTTATTCTGTCTTATCGGACTCCTTCTTCTTCTCTTATTCTTCTTATTCTTTTATTCTTGATTTTACTTCTTTATTCTTTTCTTCTTCTTTTCTTCTTCTTCTTTCTTATTACTTCTTATTCTTCTTCTCTTTTCTTTACACTAACAGTCTAAGTTTCAGTTGGAGGTAATTCTTCTTCTTGCTTTCTTCCTGTTTCTTTTCTCCGCCTTGTGACTTCTTGTTTTCCTATTCTTGATTGCCCCCGCCCCCCACTCCCCTTCTTCTGCTATTTTCCCTGTTTCCCTTTCCCCTCTTCACCTTTCTCACACCCGTTTTCCGCATACTTTAGTCCATACTTTTTCGCTTCACTGTTTGATTCATTTGCTAGTCCCTTCTTCCTCCTTTTTCTTCTTTTTTCCTTGTCTTTTTTTTTTATGTGTCTGTGAAGTGACACTTTCTTTCTTTTTGTTATATATATATCTTATACATACATCTCACACATCTTTACTTCTACTATCGCCTTCAGTCTCTGAACATTGATTCCAGTTTTTCCTTATGAATTATGAACTTGCTTTTTTTCTATCTCTTATATTATCACTTTTGGTAGAGATAAACCATTGGCTAACAACAAACTCAATCCTTTCTGAAATTGAGCATGAAGCAATTGCAACTAAAACGCCCGATAAAACACAAGTGGTAAAGAAGACTTAAGCCAAACAAAGCATGGGGGTTCTGGGAATTGGCAACTGGTTGGTGGGGGAGAATGATATATAGATATATAAGAGAGTTGGTCTTGCTCGGTCGTTAATGAATCCCCTCCTAGAATGGGCTCTGAAGATAGAATATATATATATATATATATATAATATATAACTATCTATTATATAACTATATATATATTTAATTAAAAATATATGTCTTAACATTTATAAACATAAAATACGTTTGTTTTAATTAAAGAAAATGATTCAACATTTATAAAAAAAAAATATCTTGATAAAAAAGATAACCCTTATATATATATATAGATAGATTTAACTGGGCCTAGAGCAGATGGCACGGCGGTAAAGTGTTTGGCGCCCCGCCACGATGGACATAGGAGAGATGCGCGATCCCATAGTTCCTGTAAGTGAATGATAGCACCACACACAACAGGAACCCCAGCGTTTCCACAGTCGCAGACACTTGGGCGGGTATGTCAATGACTGAAACCCGCACATGAGTCAAATACTATATGTAAAACAGGGGGAATGATAATGTGATAATAAGAATACCTGCTCATCTTCCACACTCACCGTGTGTGATATGTATTGGAATAAAGAAGCAGGTTCATCCTGCAGTGAAAAATTACGGTAGGTATAAATATAAGTTAATTCTATAATATATTACTAATATATATACAAATATAGAAATGTTTATAAAAAAATATTTTATATATTTTATAATACAAAATATGGCTGTAGTATATATATATAATAGATAATATATATATTATATAGTATATTAGATAGTGAATGAGTACAACATACCTCTGACTTGAATTAGGGGCCTGACACGAGTGTAGTGTGGTGTAATATATCTGTAAAAAAAAAAAAAATATAGTAATTATATGAACCCTATGACGTCATAGAAATATAGAGATATAAATGGTATTGCATAATAGATAGCGCTTTCGAATGGGTTAAGCTGAAAACAGGGTAGTAAATTTGCAAGTCTCTAGAATGTATATAGAGGGGGGGTCGCATCCGAGGGTGGACACGAATATTGCGCTTTACGCCCTGTTGCGGCTTCGAGAGCAGCGATGATTAGGCTTAATGGATTTGGGGCCAATCGCACTCAGGTGTGCGAAGCACGTCACGCGACCTTATTGACGTCAGCGGCTAGTCGCTGGCTATCGTGTGCGCAATACCTACATATTATTATATTACATATTATTATTATTATTATTATTATTATTATTATTGATTATTATTAACATATTTAGTTATTATTATTTATTACTATTATTATTTATTCTTATTATTTAGAGTAGAGTTTTTATTCTTTTGATTTTATTATTATTATTTTATTGTTATTAATTATCTTATTATTATAATATTATTATTATCTATTTTAAAAATCATAAGACCCTTAGCTGACTAGTATGATTTCTTAAATGCTTTTTTCAAGCCTCCGAAAGTATTCTTTCAACAGAAGAAATTTTGCTTTAAATTATTCTTGAATAAAATAAAACAATTGATTTAGTATAGTACCAAGCTTTCGTCCGTCACTTCGGACATTTTCAAGGATTAAATTTTTTTTTAAAATTTAAACATATTGATATATTTTTTGTAAACTAATAAAATAAATGAAATTTCGTTTATATAAACATGAATGAGACGAAAGCTAACTTTTTGACTTTTTTGAAATTTAAAGATTTCAAGATTTTAAGAATTATTATTATTTATAAGAAATTTCTTCTGACCCAATGGCACCATCCCTACAAATTCATGAAGCTGTTTTGAATTCCGCAAAGTAGAAAGTGGTCATAAGGAAGATTCTACTAATCTGGGTTTGACGGATTGAAATATAGATATCAATCACAACCATTGTGAATTTGTTGGAAAAAATTTCGGTATTGTAAAATAATGTGGGAGATACTGTTAAATGGTTGAATGATTTGAGATTTTAATAATTACATGTCAGATAGCTTGTGCTTTAAAATAATCAATGTAAACATTTATAAACAAAAAAACATATTTCTAATCGCTTAACAACAGATTCAAAAGCAATTATTTTTTATGTTATGTTATGATTAAGTAAATTTTTGGGTTATGTTTACATAGTATTCGTTAAGGTCTGGATAATATAATTGACAAGGTATGATAAATTATGTTTAAATATTACTGTGTTTTTTGTAAAATTAAACGATTTATTATGTTAGTAGATATGCTAGTGGAAAAAATGAAGTGGTAGTTGTTACATGATAAGTTTATATTATGGTGTTGAGAGGATGGAATTTTGTTAATGTTCAACTGTATTATTGTAGGGTAAGAATCTGTTAACTTTGTTGTGTAGTATACATTATTTTCTTAATTCATTACTAATTTTTTATGTATAGTTATTATTAATGTGAAATCATTGTTTTTGTATAGCAATATTATCGCTGGTGATTAGATAAATATAAAGAACATCATTTGTTATGTTATCACGAATGATACACGAAATGCAACGTAAATCAAAACTGTGTTAAATGTAAATTAACTATTTGTTGATGAGATATACTCTGTAAAAGTGTGAATAGGCTGTTTTATATGTAATGTTAGTTACATTTACTGTTCTAGTAAATATGAGGAACTTTGTTAATGTAGTTGTTTTATTCATCTAGCATAATGGTGTGTTAGGTTTTATCATTGTGCATTATATCCTTTAGTTCTGGTAATGCTATATTAGCATTATTGATGTGGAAACAATGTTACGTTAGCATATTATTCGTTGGTTAGTATATATAAAAGAACTATTTTATGAGAATGCAGAGGGTTGCTAATAGAGTTGTTTTGTTAGTTGTTGTTTGTTGTTTGTTTAATCTAACATGAATATGTACCTTTGAATTTGATATGGTTCGTTTCGTGACGGTCGTAATCACTTGTTTTTCTTCTGAATTGGTTGAAAAAAAAGAATATCATTCCCTTTAAGGATTGTTTATACGCTCTACGATTTCTTTCAGTAGGATATTTTCAAACCGTTGCTGAAATTACGTGTTACATCTTCAGAGCAACATTTAACGCAAAAACTTTGAGATTAAATAATTTGCATTATAATTTGAATTATTTCGAACTAAAAAATCAGTTAGGTAAAATAAAGATAAATTTTTGTTAAGATATTAACATAAATGTAAAAACTATTGAGTTACGTTAAAAAATAATGTATCTCCATTGGATGGCTGTGGTGATACCTAAACATAGATGTGATCTACTTTTTTGTTATAATTATTGGTAAATGTGACGATATATCAACGTTAATAAGTTCGAGGACTAAATGCTTGAAAAGTATGAAAATAGATTGACGTTTTGCATGGCGATTGTAGTATGTGACTTTTAGCTGTGTGATCGAGTGTGGAACTTTGTTTAAATGTTAACTGTATTCGTGTGTCAGTTGTGTTAGGTTTGTAGTGGTACATTATTTTCTTAGTTTCATGTTACGCTATATGTTAGCTTCATTGATGTGGAAACTTTTTACGTTTAGAGTATATTCGTTGACAGTATGATGATTCGGACAAGGTAATGATACATTTTTTGCTAAGTACTACTTGTGTCAGTGTAAGATTCAATGTTCAGATTTTCAGATTTGGTTTTACACCTTCTGAACATAACGATGCCAAAAATGTTTAGTATTTCAGATCTGGTTTTACACCTTAGGAACATAACGATGCCAACAATGTTCAGTATTTCAGATTTAGGTTTGTCCTTTGTACATTATTTTCTGTTCATCATGTTACGCTATGTTAGTTTTATTGAGGTCGGGGCTTTATTCGCGTTAGAGTGTATTCGTATCAGCGATATAATTCACATGTTGGTGATAAATTTTAGTTTAAATATTACCATCGTTAATAGGAATACATTGTTGGTATAGAGATATGTTGACAAAAGCTGTAAATAGGTTACCGTTTATTGCTATACCATGTAGTTACTTCTGTTGTTAAGTCTGGAAGTTTGTTAATGTTGACTTGCTTAAGTCGACTTTAAGGTATGTTAGGTTGTCGTTGTACATTATGATCGTAGTTCAGTGTTGAAACTTTGTTGCTATTGTTGTTGGGAAACTTTGGTTAGCTTAGCATATATTCCATTATCTGTGATAATTGACCTGTTGTGATAAATTTTTTGTTAAATGTTCTATGTTAATATAAATATCAGTGATATGTTAGAAAAAGTGTGAATAGGTTACGTCTTTGTATGCTATGTTAGTTACTTTAACTGTTGTTAAGTGTGGAACTTTGTTTAACGTTAACAGTTTTTATTCCATGTTTAGGGGATATGATCTCTTCCTTAGATGAATTTAATTCATAAGTTCAGATGATGCTTAAGTAAGCTTTATTAATGTGAAAACTTGTTACGTTAGATATATGTCGCTGATGCAGTGTATAAAGAAATTTTGTTTTTATGTTCTGTTTATCCAAAAATGATACTCGAAAATGTGACTTGAATCATAGATCAATAGATAGATTAAGGATGGACAGGAGGGTGGATGGATGGTGTTTGATATTTACTGAATTTACTGCTTTAGGGTATGTAAAACATGACATTTTAGTAAAAATTTGCTTGAATCAATAGATCAATAGATCATAGATCAATAGATCAGAACTAGATCACAATGGACAGGAGGATGGTTGGATGGTGGTGTGATGGTATGATTTACTTATTTAGGGTCAGTAAACTATTGACAAATTTTAGTAAAAAATTTGCTTGAATCAATAGATCAATAGATCAATGAGTTCGATAGATGCAATAGATCAATAGATCAATAGATCAATAGATGCAAAGGTCATAACTGGCCAGGAGGGTGGTTGGATGGTGGTTTGATATTACTGATTTCTGCTTTAGGGTATGAAAACTGACAATTTTAGTAAAAACTCTTGACTTGAATCAGTAGACTCAATAATCAATCAGATCAATAGACATGGAAGGGCTGAGGAAAGTTTGTTTGATTACAGATTTCTGATTTATCTGTTTAGGCGTTGTAACGTAATTTGTAAGTTATAACATAAAAAGAATAAAAATTTTTATTTATTTATTTATTTATTTATTTTTATTTCTAATCTTGATGGTTCTGAAATCGCATTATTTTCGAAATCTCACAGACCCAATAACTTTTAAAGACCCAACATTGTTGTTATAACGAATGTTTATATAACTGTCACCCGCAACTGGTCTCACAGCACCGGTGCCTGGAGCCAACTCCTTGTTCCGATAATACACTTTCTCAACACAATATCTGAATTCCTCTTACAAATTTCAGGATTATTTTCGAACATATTTTAATTTTTTAATGGGGGTGTGGTTCCCCCTTCGGGGGGACCCCGGGGACGTTTTTATATTCTCGTAACAGCTAAGCTCACTTCGTTACCATCTATTCTAACTCATCTTAGTGATATTTTAATGTCCGATACGATAGAGTTCGACGTCGGAGGCAGGCTGGTAATTTTCGGAGTCCGGAGTCTGAATCCGATGCGAAGAGGAAGACCAATGGTGGTCCGGAATAGCAGAGTCGGAGTTTGCGTAAATAAAAAGAATTCCTTACTGGAAATCGTGTCTTTCGAGTCAGTTATTCTACTTCTTCGGGATCGATCTTCGACGTCATAATAATAATATAATTAATACGTAATAATAATAGTAATTAATGATAATAATAATGATGAATAATAATAATATAATAATAATAATAATAATCATATGTATTATTATGCGCGTGTGTGTGCGTGCGCGCGCGCGTGAGTGCTTCGCACACCTGGGCGATTGGCCGTTTGGGCTAATCTGGCTGCTACTCGGTGCCGCACAAGGGCGTAAGACACAGATATTATGTGTCCCCTCTGTGAGGGCGACCCCCTCTATATACACTTACCTATGAAACTATAAGATCTTTAGCTCTCTGTTTCGGAGCTGTAACCCACTAGACATAAGATTAATTCAAGTTTAAAGCCAATGACTCTGTTCTATCTGCCTGTCATATCGAGAAAGGGTGGAGGACGGTCATAAGTTGGCTCTTATATAAAACTACCATATAATAAATATAATACTATATATATATTATATATATATAATATAATGTATTATTATATATAATAATATATATATATAATATATAATAGTATTAATATATACATACAGTATATACTATATAACTATATATATACTATACGTATACTTATATTAATATATTATTATATTATCTATATATAATACTAGTATTTTATATATATTTAATATTAATATAATATATATAATATTAATATATTATCTATTATATATATTTAATTTTCATGTATAATTATTAATTATTTTTTAGTATGTTGTTTATATATGATTTATATATATATATATATATTAAAATATATACATATTATATATTTTTGTAGTTTAGTTCATAGACTATATATTAAATTTAGATTTTTATATTATATTTATATAATATATTATTAATTTATTTATAAGTAAAATATTTATATAAATATCAAAGTAAAAACATTATAAATACTAGATTTTTATTATTATGTTATATAGAATTATATACATAGTAGTATACAAATATAATTAGTATATCATATAACTATATAATATATATACTACTATATTATATTATTAGGGAAAATATTTATAGTCGGTATATATATAATAAGTATCTTATACCCTATAAATATATAAAGGGTTATTATATGGAAAACGGGGTATAGGTATAATATATATATTTATCTATATCTAATTATATATATAAAGCGTACAGCCTGATTTAGAATGAGCTTATATATTAATATATATATAAAAGTATTAAATGTATAGATTTGGTTGGTAACGTCTCCTAAGTTATCAATTTTCTATAATTATATTAAAATGGGAATAATACATTGCGGAGCAACTTTACTTAAAAAATTGATAATGCAATAGTTAAAATATAATTAATTTACTACCTCAATTAATTTTACCAATGATTTTGTTTAATGTTTTAGTAGAAAGAAGCCTTTCAACATAAAACAATTGAAGTAGATTTTTAAATATGTCTAAAGACTCCTCGATACAGAATTATTTTCAAGACATTCTTTTTGTATATATAGATTATATATATATATAATTATATATATATATTTTATATGATATATAGTAGAATATATATATAGTATATAGTATTTATAGAAATATATATATGTAATTATGTATCTTTAAATGTAGACTTTATGAATATTAATATTAGAGTATATTATATAATAATATCAGATGACATAGCTCAATTAAATGTATGTTTTTAGATTATTCATACATGCAAGCTTTTGTGCCCGCATGAAGCGGGGTAGTGGTGCGTAACCAGCCGCGTCATTCCCCCCTCTCATCAACTCGCCTCAATCAGCACGCTTCCTCACCCCCTCTATCCCTCGCACCCACCCTCACCTCCTCTTCCTCCGTGCCATCCCTCCTCCTCTCAGCGATCTATCCTTTATTTCCCAGTCCGAGCCTCCTCCTTCTTTGGTCTCCCTCCTTCACTCGTCCTTCTAACCCCTGCGCTCCGACTCTATCTAAACACTCTCTGTTCGCTAACCATTTCTACACTAAATGCCGCATGACCTATCTTAGAAAACGTTCTTTCTCCGCCTTCCCTCCAGAAATTCTCCATACATCTCTCGCCCACTCGCATCTCTAATTGGCTATCTGATCTGACCCTTCCTATTAAACAAGAAACACACTAAGACATTGAAAAAGGAAAGGGAGAGGAGAGCTTTGCGATGTCACATAAAAGCGGTCCACCTGTCATATTTACGGGTGAACGAGAGAGTGGGGCGCTACGCGGATAAGCGGGTGGGATAGTTATTCCAACAGAGCGAAAAAGAGAATGTGGGTTTACATTTATTGTGCTGAGATTTTCGTGCTTAACTAGCGGACCAGTGAGTTGTCTAGGATAATCGTGCGCGTAAGGACTATAGAAATTGGCATTACGGGGGGAAATGTGGGTTTTTTATATGCGCATATGTACGCACCAGTGAACGGAGCGAGGGAGGACCAGGAGAGAGAGAAGATTTTGGGAGAGCTGAAATTGAGATGTATGGGTACAAAGTTTTGTGGGTAAAGTGATAAAATTTTTGTCTATCTGGGAGAAAATCATAATTTTGAAACATGGCAGAGAGTTGTGGCAAAACACTGGGAAGAGGGGTGGGAGCAAAGAATAATAGGACGCCATACCCCAACCCCACGGGCTGGTTGACCTCCATCCCAGTACTTTTTTTGTGCAAAAAACATCGCATTATGTACTATTTTATAACCGTAGCCCGTTTCCTTTCTGTGATAGACGAGAAAGATTTTTATGAAGCTTTCACCAGCTTTCTTTCCATATTCTCTTGAGACCACTCAAGCTCTCACGATTCCTTTACAGCTATTCTATTATCGCTCCATAGCTAAATCGCTCGCTTAGTCCTTAGGGATTCCATTAGGCCCTCTACCACCCATTCACCGAAATAGATCCCAAATCCTAAATAATCATAAAAAAATGCATCATAATCTGTACTTACTTTATTTCTTCCAATATATACTAGCAGACAAATGAACACTCACAAAATATCAGGAAAAAAAACACCCGTCGCTACAATAACTCAAGGGCACTAGCAAACGGCTCGCTGGTAAGACACGACGGAAATGCTACCCATTGGACAGAAGTTCTCCGATTAGAACGTTGCGCTTGTTTACTATTCGGTGTGTCCGCACCGATTAACAGAAGAATAAATCGATCAGTACGGCGTGGGCCTCCGGGGAAACACCTTGTGTTACAACAAAAAAAGTGAGAATTCTGCATACAGTATAACAAGATGAGACATGATGAATAGAGGTGAGATTATTTAACGGGGGGGCGGAATGGCGACCCGTCTCGTTTTCTAGACACAGACCTTATTGGTCGCGTGGTGTAAGAATGGAGACCAGATGGCGAGGAAATTTCAGAGGTTTTTTCGAATAGAATTATTTCAATCATAAGATGTTGGGTCGTGGTATGTGTTAGACATACCGATGTGATATTTGTGTATCTAGCATGTCCCGCTTATTTTTTTTTGGTTGTTTTTAAATGCTTAACTAGTAATTTTAAGGCCCAGGAATCGCTCGTGTGTTTGTTCAGCGTAGGGGACGGCTCC
>JABUQX010008547.1:0-7500 GCA_015478945.1 Trachelipus rathkii
AAAAAAGAGAGAGATTCATTATCTAACACTTACAAATGGGGTGAAACCCTACAATAGATACTAACATCAGGATCTACAAATAAGAACATTAACATTTGGACCTATGAATAAGTCTCAACCTATCGAGGATTATACTGAAAAACTCAACCCTATACTGACTTTCAATCATATCGATCAGCAGAAAAAGCAGCATTATCTAATAAATTCCTAAACAAAGTGTCCAAACTTTCAAAAGATACCAGCATCTTGAACTATGAATTGATACTACATTCATCAAAGTGTCTTGCATATCATTAAATATAACATCATTTTGAACTATGAATAAATGTGGGCATCAGAAAATTCTCTTGTCAACATCACAAAATAACACTATCGATCATATCAGATCAGCGAATAAAACGCTTAACATATATACTTTCCTGAATCTAAAAACATAGATAGTACCTCCGTACAGCATACTGCGCATACAATTAAGCGTGAATAAACTGAAGACATTAACAAAGTGCATAACAATCTCAAGCTTTACTATAGTACGATACTGATTAGGTTTGGCAGAGCAAGCGAGCATCAACGAGGTAAGCGATTTGGCATAACTGTAAGCACTATCTGGAGATCACCCCCAGAGAGATGCATGAAAACAAATCACGGGGTAGCCTGAAGGGGGGTGTAAGTGGTTACATAAGGGCACAGCCCAAAAGGCTGTACCCTTACCGCTTACACCCCCCCTTCGGGCTACCCCGTGATGGGTCTTCATGCATCTCTCTGAGGGTGATCTCCAGATAGTGCTTACAGTGCTGCCAAATCGCTTCTGTATGATGCGCTGTTGCCAAACCTATCAGTTTGTCTATAGTAAAGCTTGAGATTGTTATACTTTGTTAATGTCTACAGTTTATTCACGCTTAATGTATGCCAGGTATGCTGTGGTACTATATGTTTTTAGTTCAGGAATTATTATGTTAGCGGTTTATTCATTGATCTGTATGATCGATAGGTTATTTTATGATGTTTGAAAGAGAATTTTGCACATGATGTCCACGTTTTTCATAGTTCAAAATGATGTTATATTTGATATGCAAGACACTTTGATGAATGTAGTATCAATTCATAGTTCAAGATACTGGTGTCTTTGATAGTTTGGACACTTTGGTAAGGAATTTTGTTAGATAATGCTACTTTATCTGCTAATGATATGATTGAAAAGTCAGTATAGGTTGAATTTTGCTGTATGATGAGGGATAGGTTGAGAGCTTATTCATAGGTTCAAATGTTAATGTCTTATTCGTAGATCTGATGTTAAGTATCCTATTGTAGGTTTTCCACCCCCTTGTAATTGTTAGATATGTTAGGCTATGTTTAATTTCTGTTGCGTTTTTTGTTAAATGACGATGATGTGTTAGAAACATGATCATAGGTTAAGTTTTTGTTGAGTAATGTTAGGTTTGCTCGTGAAATTTGCTAATGTCTACTTTTATTCATAGTTCAAAATGATGTTATGTTCGATATGAGTGACACTTTGATGAATGTAGTCTCAGTTCATAGTTCATGATGTTGGTATCTTTGATAGATTAGTCACCTTGTTAAGGGATTTTTTTTAGATAATACTGCTTTAGTTGTTGCTGATATGTTGGAAAAGTGGGGATACATTGAGTTTTGAATGTCCTGTTAGCTACTTTACCTTTTGATAAGTAAGGGAATTTTTGGGAATGTTAGCAGATGATTCATACATGAGGTATGATAGATTTGTCGTTGTACATTATATTCCTAGTTCATGTTATAATATGTTAGCTTTATTGATGTGAAAACTTTGTTACCTTAGCATATATTCGTTGGTTTGTATGATAATTAGGTTAAGGTTATGATAAATGTTTGTTAAATATTACTATTGTTAAGCGTAAAAAACTACCAATGATATGTTACAGATACGTCTGAAGAATGTGTAAACAGGTTACGTTCTGTATGCAATATTAGTTACTTTACTGCTGTTAAGTACGGAACTTTGTTAACGTTGACTGTTTATTCGCCGAGCGTAAGGTATGGTTAGGTTTGTCGTTGTACGTTATATTTTTTTAAGTTTTAAAAATTTTTTTTTTTTAAATGGAAAATTGGTTTGTTTGCTTTATTGATGCTAAAATTTTGTTACGTTAGCAATATATTCGTTGGTCAGTGTATAAAGAGCTTATTTTTATGTTATGTTTATCCAAAATGATACTCGAAATATTACTTGAATCAATAGATCAATGGATCATGGAAGGGTGGGTGGGGAGGGGAGTAGAGGGACGGGTGGTTTGATTTACTAATTAATTGATTTACAGCTTTAAAATTAGTAAACTATTAAACTTTATTATGATATTTTATTCAAAGAACTTTTTTTTGTTATGTTTGGATAAAACTTTGTTATTTTTTATGTTATGTTTGGATAAAACTTGTTATGTTTGCACTTATTCGTTGGGGATTAGGATATTTAGGAATGGTTATGAAGAATTTTTGTTAAATTTTACTATGTTTAATGTAACAAAAACTGTTACGTTAGCATTATATTTGTTGTCAGTATGATAATTAGACAGGGTTATGATTAATTTTTGTTAAATATTACCATGTTAATGTAAAATTAACATTGATATGTTAGAGATATGGTTAAAAAAAGTATGAATAGGTTACGTTTTGTACGCTGTGATAGGTACTTTACTGTTGTTAAGTATGGACCTTTGTTAATGTTAGTAGTTTATTCGTGCGTAAGGAGTGTTAGGTTTGTCATTGTACATTATATTCTTAGTTCTGGTAATGCTATGTTAGCTTTATAAAGAACTTATTTTTATGTTATGTTTATCCAAAATGATACTCGAAATATGACTTGAATCAATAGATTAATAGATCATGGAGGGGTGGGTGGGGAGGGGAGTAGAGGGACGGGTGGTTTGATTTACTGATTAATTGATTTACAGCTTTAAAATTAGTAAACTATTAAACTTTATTAAGATATTTTATTCAAAGAACTTTTTTTTGTTATGTTTGGATAAAACTTTGTTATTTTTTATGTTATGTTTGGATAAAACTTGTTATGTTTTGCACTTTTTTTAAATTTCCGTTGGGATTATGGATATATTTAGGAATGGTTATGAAGAATTTTTGTTAAATTTTACTATGTTTAATGTAACAAAAACTGTTACGTTAGCATTATATTCGTTGTCATTATGATAATTAGACAGGGTTATGATAAATTTATGTTAAATATTACCATGTTAATGTAAAATTAACATTGATATGTTAGAGATATGGTTAAAAAAAGTGTGAATAGGTTACGTTTTGTACGCTGTGATAGGTACTTTACTGTTGTTAAGTATGGACCTTTGTTAATGTGAGTAGTTTATTCGTGCGTAAGGAGTGTTAGGTTTGTCATTGTACATTATATTCTTAGTATATTATATTATAATCTTCTGGTAATGCTATGTTAGCTTTATTAATTTGAAAACAATGTTATGTTAGCACATATTCGCTGGTTAATGTTTAAAGAACTTATTTTTGTGCTATGTTTATTCGAACTGATACTCGAAATTTGACCTGAATTAATAGATCAATAGATCAAAAATCATGGAAGGGAGGGTGGGAGGGGACGGGTGGCTTGATTTACTGATTTACTGATTTACTGCTTTAGGATAGGTAAACTATTACACTTTTACTGCGATATTTTATTCAAAGAACTTATTTTTATTTTATGTTTGGATAAAACTTTGTTATGTTTGTAATTATTTGTTGGGGATTATGATAGTTAGGTAAGGTTAGGATAAATTTTTGTTAAATATTACTATGTTAATGTAAAAAAACTTTATTACGTTAGCATATATTCGTTCGTCTGTATGATAATTAGACAAGGATATGATACATTTTTGTTAAATATTACTGTGTCAGTGTAAAATGAACGTTAATATGTTAGAGATATGCTTGAAAAAGTATGAATAGGTTACGTTTTGCATGCAATGTTAGTTACTTTACTGGTGTTAAGTATGGAACTTTGTTAATGTTAACAGTTTATTTTGTGCGTAAGTTGTGTTAGGTTTGTCGTTGTACATTATTTTCTTAAGTTCAGGTTATGCTGTGTTAGCTTTAATTGATTGGCGAAAAACTTTATTAGCATTAGCGTAATTTAAAGCAGTAAAAAGATTTATAAATTAGGCAATGTTATGATATATTTTTGTTAAATATTACCATGTTAATGTAAAAATACCATTGATAAGTTAAGGATATGTTTGACAAAGTGTGAATAGGTTACGTTTTTGTATGCTATGCTAGTTACTTTACTGTTGTTAAGTGTGGAACTATTGTTAACGTTAACAGTTTATTCATGCTTAAGGCGTGTTTGGTTTGTCATTGTGCATTATATTCTTAGTTAATGTGAAAACTTTTTACGTTAGCATATATTCGTTGATCAATGTATAAATAACTTGTTTTTATGTTATGTTTTTCCAAAATGATACTCGAAATGTGACTTGAATCAATAGATCAATAGATCCTGGGGTGGGTGGGAAGGGTAGGGTGGTTTGATTTACAGATTTACTGATTTACTGATTTACTGCGTTAGGGTACGTAAAAACTCAAATTTTTAAGTTGGCTACTTTGTTAGGGAATTTTGATAGATAATACTGCTTTAGCTTGAAAACCTGGGTTAGGTTGAGTTTTGCTATGTAACGAGGGGCGTGTTGAGAACTTATTCATAGGTCCAAATGTTAATGTCTTGTTCGTAGTTTCAAATGTTAGTTTCTATTGTAGGTTTTCACCCATTGCAAGTGTTAGATATGTTAGGCTATGCTTAATTTCTGTTACGTTTTGTTAAATATTACTATGCCACTGTGAAATTAACACTACTTTGTTAGAGAAATGATAAGTTTCGTGAGATATTACTGTGTTAACTGACGATGATATGTTAGAAAACGTGAGCATAGGTTAAGTTTTTGCTGAGTAATGTTAGGTTTGCCCTAGAATTTTGCTAATGTCTACGTTTATTCATAGTTCAAAATGATGTTATATTCGATATGAATGACACTTTGATGAAGGTAGGCGTCAATTCATGAGTTTAAAGAAAAAATTTTGTTTGGGGGGGTTAAAAATCCCTTTGATAGATTGTCCTTTGTTAAGGGATTTTGTTAGATAATTCTGCTTTAACTGTTGTTGATATGTTGGAAAAGTGGGGATACATTGAGTTTTGTATGCCCTGTTAGCTACTTTACCTTTAATAAGTTAGGAATTTTGTGAACGTTAGCAGATTATTCATACGTGAGGTATGCTAGGTTTGTCGTTTTACAATATATTCTTAGTTCAGGCTATGATGTGTTAGCTTTATTTGTGTCAAAACTTTGTTCAGTGTATAAAGAACTTGTTATGTTTATCCAAAATGATACTCGAAATATGACTTGAATCAATAGATCAATAGATCATGGAAGAGTAGGTGGGGAAGTGAGTGCAGGGACTGGTGGTTTGATTTACTGATTTACTGATTTACAGCTTTAAAATCAGTAAACTTTTACACTTTACTTTGATATTTTATTCAAAGAACTTATTTTTTTATGTTACGTTTGGATAAAACTTTGTTATTTATATGTTATGTTTGCAATTATTCGTGGCGGATTATGATATTTAGGTAAGGTTATGATGAATTTTTGCTAAATATTATGATGTTAATGTAAAAATTAATATTGATATGTTAGAGATATGCTTGAAAAAGTGTGAATAGGTTACGTTTTGTACGAAGTGTTATTTACTTTACTGTTGTCAAGTGTGGAAGTTTGTTAATGTTAGTAGTTTATTTGTACGTAAGGTGTGTTAGGTTTGTCGTTGTACATTATGTTCTTAGTTCAGGTTATGCTATGTTAGCTTTATTAATGTGAAAACATTGTTACGTTAGCATTTATTCGACGGTTATTATATAAAGATCTATTTTTGTGCTATGTTTATCTGAAATGATACTCGAAATGTGACGTGAATCAATAGATGTTTTTATATATTTATTTAATGCTCTTTTCATTGAAAATTATATTGTATAAAAAAATGAAAACTTGTTTTACTTCTCCACCATGTGAACTTTTTGCTTAAGATGTTAGTGCTGGCTGTTTATTCGTGCTGCTGTTGTGTGTTAAGTATGTTATGTTCATAGTTTAACTTTACCGAGGTTAAAACTTTGTTATGTTAGCTCTTCTCCTAATAAATCAAGAGGTCAAAAGATCGTTAGTTCAATAAATCTATAGATCATGGATGGGTTGGGGGGCGGAGGGCAGGGTAGGCGGTTTGATTTACGGATTTAAACTGTTTTAAGACTGCTTTAGTGTATGTAAAAATGTACATTTTTTAGCGTTATAAAAATAAAAAAAGAAATAAATTTTTAGTAAAAACAAAAAGTTTTAAAGAAATAAAATTAAAATAAGTTTTTTTAAAAACAAAAAGTTTTAAAGAAATTAAATTAAAAATAAATAAAAGTTTTTTGTAAAAACAAAAAGTTTTAAAGAAATAAAATTAAAAATAAATAATTTTTTTTCACAGAGATAAAAATAAAAATTTGAAAAAAAAATAAACAATCAGTGCAGTACTGATTTGTTAAATGAATATTTACTACATCAGCTTCGCTCCTGTTCGTTCTGTATACATTGTTAGTTACTTTACTGTTGTTAAGTATGGAACTTTGTTATTGTTAACAGTTTATTCGAGCGTAATGTTATGTTAGGTATGTTAGGTTTTGTCATTGTGCATTATATTCTTTGTTCAGGCTATGATATATTAGCTTTATTGATGTGAAAACTTTGTTTTGTCAGCATATATTCGTTGGCCAGTATGATAATTAGGTTAGGTTATGGTAAATTTGCTAAATGTTACTATGTTAATGCAAAAATAACAGGGATATGTTAGAGATACGTTTGAAAATGTGCGAATAGGGTGCATTCTGTATGCAATGTTAGTTACTTTGCTGTTGTTAAGTATGGAACTTTGTTAATGTTAACTGTTTATTCGTGCTTAAGGCGTGTTAGGTTTGGGGGTGTACATTATATTCTTAGTTCAGGTTATATGTTAGCTTTATTGATGTGAAAACTTTGTTACGTTAGCATATATTCATTGGTCAGGATGATAATTAAGTTATGATAAATTTTTGTTAAATGTTAATATGTTAATGTAAAATAACAATGATATGTTAGAGATATGTTTGAAAAAGTGTGAATAAGGTACGTTCTGTATGCAACGTTAGTTACTTTCCTGTTGTTAAGTATGGTACTTTGTTAATGTTGACTGTTTATTCACGTTTAATGTATGGTAGGTTTGATGTTATACATTATATTCTTGCATCAGGTTATGTTATGTTAGCTTTATTGATGTGAAAACTTTGTTACGTCAACATATATTCGAGGGTTAGTATAAAAAGAACTTATTTTTATGCTATGTTTATCCAAAATGATACTCGAAATATGACTTGAATCAATAGATCAATAAATCAACAGATCAATAGATCAATACCTCAATAGA
>JABUQX010008548.1:0-18334 GCA_015478945.1 Trachelipus rathkii
AGAAAGAGGTATTTGATATAATAAGTATGATTGATATAGTGTTGGTGAAGAAGGAGATATTGGCATAGAAATATCAAGTTTCTTTTTAAGTATAATGTCTACTTATAGGTATGGAATGTAGTAAAGTAGTGATTATATATAGAGAACTTATGATGAATAGAGAGCTGATACGAGTGATATTATTAACTGAGTATAGTTATAGGGAGAATGGGAAGACAAGGCAGGATTAGGGAGGAAGGGGTGTGTGGATCAGGTAACTAAAGTGTCTAGGTTAGAGTAAAGTATTGTAGAGGATAAGAGTAGGTTATGGGTTTTTTTGTAATGATTATTATAGCAGTGTATATAGTATATAGTATAAAGTAATATAGTGATAAGAGGTAGTTACGAATTCGTTGGAGTAGTGGGTTAGGAGAAAAATGTAACGACGTTATGGGGGCAATATCATATATAGAGTATTATAATAATAGTTTATAAGGGCTTTATTAGTGATAAGTATATTAATTATTAATGAATCAGCTGTGTGAGATAGTTTAGTATTATACAGACTGAGACAGACAGATAGGGCTCGTTTGGATATGTGTATTGAGGAGGAATATAAGGCGTTAGTATTATAATAGTTTAACCACGACATTTCTAATTTTGATTTAGTAGTTGGAGACGCATGTTATGAGTTATAAGGATGGTGATCGGAGGGATAGGTATATAGTGATGAATATGTAAGGAAATAGAATGATTAGAAGGGATAAATACGTTAAATGATACTTAGTATTTAGCTGAGATACGCCCGTGGTTTGCTAGAAGAGATAACGCGTAAAGGGCTTTATTGATAGTAAATACTTTTATTAGGATGACTATCGGATATTATGTAATATTTTTTATTTTTTTTTTTACAAGAGAGAGGACACACGGTACATTATCAGTGTGGCAAGCAAGCCATAATGCAGACTTATTAGAAGGAAGTGATGTTATCTCCATTTAGATAAGGTAGCCGATGGCAGAGACGAGAGTCTTAGGCTATATGGGTAGAAGGTGAGGCTGAACACGATAGTTGCGTCCACGACTTCGACCATAGATGTAACCAGTGGGGCGCCCTCGCTGTTTATTTAGTCGAATGGTTCATCTAGACACTAAGTTTTGTGACGTGTGCTTAGGCTTTATAGAATATTATTGAGAGATATAAAGTGAGAATAAAAGAGAGAAGGTGTTTAAATAGCCTCGATGCCTTCTATTACGCATTGCCATATACGACGGCATCTAGTGTTTGAAGGAATAATGTAAAGGGAGTGAATATATATTTACATACTTCTACAACCAACAGCTACCAAAAGTGTTTTAATGTTTGCAACATAATATTGTTGTTAACGCGTGTTAGTTGTTATATTCATGGTGTTAATAACTGTATTGAGGTAGTATATTGTTATGCTCATATAGGTACCTCAGGCACCAGAGTTATCGGACCCACCCTAATCACGAAAACCTCCAGAGTCTCCAGAGTCATCGGGATCACCGTAGTCACCAAAACCTCCTGAGTCACCAGTCATCGGATCCACCATAATCACCGAAACCTCCTGAGTCTCCTGAGCTTTCAGAGTTATCGGACCCATTCTAGTCATCGAAACCTTCTAAATCACTAGAGTCACCGGACCTACCAGAGTCACCGAAACCTCATGAGCCTCCCTAGTTATCGAAACGTCTTGAGTCTCCTGAGTTACCGGAGCCATCCGACCCATCCTAGTCACCAGAACCTCATGAGTCTAATGAGTCACAAAACTTATCAGACCCATCCTAGTCACCGAAACCTCCTGAGTCTAATGAGTCCCCAGAGTCATCGCACCCACCCTAGTCTCCGAAACCTCCTAAGTCAGAAGAGTCATCAGACCTACCAGTCACCGAAACCTCCTGAGTCACCGGAGTCATCGGACTCACCCTAGTCACCTAAACGTCTTAAGCCTCCTGAGTCACCAGTGTTATCGGACCTACCATAATCACTGAAACCTTCTGCGTCTCCTGAGTCATCAGAGTTAACGGACCCACCCTAGACCAAAACCTCCTAAGCCATCAGAGTCATCAGACTTATCGGAGTCACCGAAACCTCCTGAGTAGCCAGAGTCATCGAACTCGCCGTAGTCACCGAAACCTCCTGAGTCTCCTGAGTCGCCGGAGTCATTGGACCCAAAGGAGTCAACGAAACCACCTGTCTTCTGAGTTAACAGAGTCATCAGACCCACGCTAGTCACCGAAACATCATGAGTTACCAGAGTCATCGGAGCCACCCTTGTCATCGAATCCTCCTGAGTCACCAGAGTCATTGGACCCACCTTAGACACCGAAACCTTCGGTGTCTCTGAAGTCGCCGGAGTCATTGGACCAACGGAGTCACTGAACTTTCTGAGTCACCAGAGTCATCGGAGCTACCGCATTCACCATAACCTCCTGAGTCACCAGGGTAATCGGACCCACAGGATTAGTCTGAGTAACTGAAGTAACGGAAGCAAACGGAGCCAACAGTGCCATCGGTGTCATCAATATTTTTACGACTTATCATCCTCCCTCTTCGTTAAAATGATCAGATTAATTAATTGCAGCCGTTTTTCCTCATTATTATATTATTATATTTATCAACCACTTCTCAACCTTGACTACTATGACCTCAGTCATTACATTTATGATAGAAAGATATTGAATTTTTGAGACTTAAACAGTTTATAAAAACAATCTATTTAAATTGCTTATTAAGCCTAATCTCCCTGTGACCGCCTCTTGATTGTGAGCGTCCCTTTAGCTGACTGCGAGTGTAAATTGTAACCTTAAATAATATATTAATATATAAAATTTGAACGTAATAGATTGGAAATCAATTCAGGCTAAAATGGTAAAATTCGAGAGGATTGAATTAAAATCTTACCCCTGTCACCGCTTCAAGAACGTTATTTCCTGCCCGGGATGGACCTGAAACCAGATATATTGAGTGCTCTAATATATACATAATAAATATATATTATATATATATATGTATATATTTATATATACTATATTATATATATAATTATATAAATACTATATATATATATTATATATATAACCTAATAATTCATTGATATATATAGAGTATTTTATAGAGTATATATATATATATATTAGGGATATACCGGAACCAGAATTTTTGGTTCCGGCCGGAACCTTGAAAAAGTTCCGGCCGGGAGTTCCGGTTGGAACCGGAACTTATTGACTTCCGCTACACCTTACATATTCTACTGAAAACTTGCTCTGATTAAACAAAGTGTATATGACTAGAAGTACCTGGCATCTTGTCATATCCATATTGTGAGCTCCAAGTTCTGTAAGTTCAAAATTCTGTGGTATAAAGGAGCAAAGAGAAGATTTATTAGTATAAATTAGGAATATATATATACTATATAAAGTTCTATGGGTCTTCAAATTTTAAAAAGCTTTTATCAGAAAAGCTTTTTTTTAAAAAAAGCTTTTTCCAGAAGCGGGTGAGGTGCTTGAGAAAAAGAGATCACGTTTAACTCCACAACATGGAGAGCAACTTATTTTCCTACATCACAACATTTCAAAAATTCAAATAAGTTGATTTTTAAGCAAGAATTATGGAATCTTGTTTTTAAATGTTTTTTTAAAATTTTTGCTTAAACAGTTTAGTTATATGTTGTTCTTGGGATATGTACATAGTTGCTACTTTAAACCGTTAATTTCTTTTAATTAATAATAATAATAATAATAATAATAATAATAATAATAATAATAATAATAATAATAATAATAATAATAATAATAATAATAATAATAATAATAATAATAATAAATAATAATAATCAACAGTACCCCTGTAACAAATTTTTATTTTCCCCAGGTCTTAAGATTTCTAGAGTATTAAAGCTTACCGGTTTTCGTAGTTTGAAATATTGTTTCATATCTAAAGTTTTTGAAAGTATAGAGTCGATGTCATTTTAATCATGATATTTGTTCACATGTAGCAATTTTCTGTATATTGTTTTATGGCAATAATCCACTTGACTAAGGTTTTTGCTTTTACTGATTTTTTTAAGCGAAGACATTCGAAAAAGTAGAAAGTATATATATTTATATATTATATATTATATATACTAATATATATATAGTGAATGATTAACTATATATATATATATAATATATTAATATATATATATATATATAATATATAATATATATTTTATTTACCGATTATACTAGTATATATTATAGTATGTAATATAATATTATTAATTTATTTCTATTAATCATTTTATTTTTTTTATTTTATTAATAATAATATATAATATAATATTTATAATAATATATATTATATATAATATATATATTCATTTATTATTATATTTATTTTTTTTTATTTTTTTATTATTTTTTTTTTCACACTAATGGGGTAGTTTGACCTTTCCTGAAAAAGTCAAAAATATAAATTTAAGTATTTTTTAATATTTGCGTAGTTGATAGTTATACCAGTCCTAATATATATATATAACTGATTACCATATATATAACAATTATACTATATTTTTAATATTCTATCAGGACCTTATGCCAAATAGCAAATAATAATTTATATTATTCAAAATATTTTATAATAATTGAGCTATAGGCTATAGTACTTATATATAACTTTATTATTTTATCTTAATTTTCAGTATATCTACTATATAAATTTAGCCAAAGGCCATCGGTTTATATCTAACCACCAATAGTATATAGCATTTATTTTAATTTTAATATCAATATTATTTATCATTGTCTATATACCAATATATATATTATAATAGTATAAAAATATACAAGACTATTGATTATCATTATATATAGTGATATATATAACATTTTTATTATTCATATTTATGTTATCACTAATATATATATAAGAACTCATATTTAGTCACATCTACTCAATATGTATATACTTATATATAATAGTGTATGTTATTTATAATTTAATTATATATATATATCTTATATTATATTACTTATATATCCGAAATGTATATATATATAACTATATAATTATTTTCTATAATGATCTTAAATATTGTGATTAAATCACTAATTTATTAAATATATATGATTTATATAAATCATAATATATATATATAATAATATAATATATATATAAATATTAATAATATATATATATATAATAACTAATTAATATTATAATATATTAAATACATTAATATTAATATTAATACTACTAATATATATATTATAATTTATCTGTATATACAAGTATAGTCCTCACAAACAAAATATATTATTATCCCTCTTACACCTTCAGCATTGCAAAACGTTACAACTACATCATCCCTTGGTAGGACTTTCACCCAATGATTAGATTTGACAGCTCCATCTTCTTTTTCCTTTGTCTTCTTCTTCTTCTTCATCCTTTAATCTTGTTGGAGAGATAAAAGAAAACTTCCCCCTTAAGAAACAAAAATATCCGGGGGTTATTCTGCCAATAATGTTCATATACAGATGCTTATGTTACCCCTAAAAATAGAGACCTTTAGTCCAAGGTAGAGTTAATACAGCCTATTCATTTAAGAACTTTTCAATCTGTTCTCTTTCATTTACCAACTTCCTAAAGATTTCGTGTTTTTTCCAGTGTCAAATATGTTTTCCGATGCTGGTTTACCGGAGCTTTTCAAACAAACAAAGTATAAGGACCGGGTTTGCTAAGCCTGTCGCCCTGGACTGTGCGAGAGAGTCTTCTTATGTCACCGACTCACTCTATTAATATATATTATATATATATAATATTTATGATATATTATTATTAAATATTACAGTTATCATTTAAATATTAATTTAATAATATATACTAATAATATTCTATAATATATATAATATATATATATAATTCATTTTATTCTCTCATATATATACTGATAATCTCCCTTCAACCTGAGTAAAAGTATCCATATATAATCACTGATTTACCAATATTTACGTGTAGGAGGTATATCTATAATATAATATATAGTTTTCTACTCACTCAATTCAACCTAATTTATATATAATATAGTTTCATTCTACATAAGTATTTTCCTTCGTCAGATACTACTAAGTATATATATTAATCACAAATTAAATCGGGTTGTCCTATATATATCCTAAATATTATACATCCTATAAATACACACACAACGTATAAATAAAGTATAACTCTCAACATTTTTGGCTAACCTAGGTAAAGAGAAAAGTAATATATATATTATGATCATTATTGCATATTACTATTTATATATATTCTATATATATATATATATATATATATATATTATAGTATATATATTATATATAGTTATTATTTATTTTATTTTTTCTGGTATTACTTGTTATATATATATATGGACTATATATATATATACTATATATATATATATATATATATATATATATTTATATATATATTATATATATATATCATATATAATAATACTATATATATATATATATATATATATATATTATCATATAATATATATTAACATAATATATAATTAATATATATATATATATATATAAACCCATATATATTGTAATATAGTATATATATATATATAGTATATATATAAATATGCATATATAATATATATATATATCCTTAGTAATACTAAATATATAGTATATATATATTAATATAATAATATAGTATATACTATATATATAATATCATAGGTAATTATATAATAACTGAGGGTAATATCTTTCTCAATAGCCATTCGTATATATGGTAGTCTTGATCATTATATTTAGCATCTATTCGGCACAATCGAGTTCTCTACTGGAGAGGAGCGGACTGCTACCTCTCTGCAGCCATTTGCCCTCAGGAAAATTGGAGATTTTGTATAATACCTAATAAATAAATAAATATATTATATAACTACCTATATACTATATTTACGATAAAATAATATATTCTAATGGAGTAGAGTAAAATTATTATATTATATAGATAATTATATATACTATATATAAGAATTACCACATATAGTGATGGAGAGGTATACTTACTATAATATATAACTATACTATATATACTTTATATACTGGATATATAACATTTATAAATTTACTCTAAGTAAGATATACGTTATATATATATTATTATTATATATATTATATTATTTATATATCATTTGTGTGTGTTTCGCTGTGCTGTGTGTCGCGTGTGTGTTGTGCACTTCGACTCGTCGGTCGAGTGTTGGAGGCAGTGAAAACGCAGAGTGGACTATAT
The DNA here is from genome assembly GCA_015478945.1 of Trachelipus rathkii. Taxonomy (NCBI): domain Eukaryota; kingdom Metazoa; phylum Arthropoda; class Malacostraca; order Isopoda; family Trachelipodidae; genus Trachelipus; species Trachelipus rathkii. The sequence continues at coordinate 7,286 of JABUQX010008548.1, forward strand.
TGCAGTCCATTTACATATATATTATTCCCTTATACCTTATATATATATATATATAGTTCTATTTTGAATATCACTATATTATATATATATATATAATATATAATATATATATCTATATATATATATACTATATATATTATATATAATATATATATATATATATAATATATATATAATACTATATATATATATATATATATATATATATATATATATATCTATATATATATATATATATATATATATATATATATATATATATAATATATATATCTAATATATCATATATATGTATATATTACTATTCATAGTATAGTAACTTGGTGAAAGAATTGTGCCACATATTTGTGTTGTATTCATATACACAGTACGTTCCATAGACCTTAAACAAATTCTATAGGTCGGGGTACTCACTCCAATCGGATCAAATGATGAATCCGACATATGTAAAGAACCATTAGCTTCATCTTCTTTCTCCAGGTTCTCAATATCTACATTTTCATCATCATTTTCACGTTCTATAGATTCTTCGTTCCCTCGCAAATTCGAATTGGTCATCATAGTTTGGTTTTCAAATTCTTCTCGATGATAACTATGATTGTAAGTGCTTATGATATCACCCAAACAAGAATCCCATGTAGTTTTATCATCTAACATTCTTAACATGTTTAATATGGTCCTATTTACCCTCTCCACAATTCCGTTTGTTTGTGGGGTATTAGCCGCACTCAATCTGTGATGGATATTTCTTTTTTCTAAAAATGTGTCCATTAACTGATTTCGGAATTCCGAACCATTGTCAGTTTGAACTTCCTTCGGGTTCTTTAAGAAAGTGGCTAACATAGTACGAAAAGCTTCCAGTATGGTATCTGCCTTCTTGTTCGGAACAGCCACAGCCATCAACCATTTAGAATAGACATCTACTCCCACTAACACATATTTATTTCCTTTGGCTGTCAACGGTAGTTCCATTAAATCCAATGCAACGATATCAAAAGGATTTTTAGCATTTATTTTCCATGTTGGTGGTTTATTCCTTCGTGCAGGAACTCCCTTATTTTCTTGGCATTTTATCAAGTTTTGTGGCCTGACATTTGCTATAAATCTTTGGATGCCAGCTTACTTTCCATTATATATATATACCTATATATTATTATATTTATTTAGTATACAATATTTAATATTCTATATCTATTCAACCTAATTAATGAAATAGTAATTTATTAATTATTGTGTATATATATCTATATAATATACATAGATATTTATGTTATTGTATATAACATTCCTTATAATAGTACATATATTACTAATTATATATAGGATATATATGTGTGTAGTTGTGGGTGTGTGTTTCTCGTGTGTTACGTATTTCTGATAAAACCCAATCTCATCTTATATATTAAAAAAGATATGTCTTTTCGGCAATCTTTCTGATATTAAGAAGCAAATAAATCAAGGTATCAAAAAATAAATAATAGAAAGCTTTAAGTCTCAAATTATATAAATAATTTAAGTTTTTATTTGTAACTCAAATTCACTTCGTGATATGAGAGAGGAAATACTTAAAAGGTAGTTTTCTAAACTGAATTTCTTATTGCATCCATTTCAGTTTGGACTTGATCTCATTCTTAAGCTCTGAGTTCTCTCATATCGTGGTAAAGATTTTAAATCTAGCCCTCTGAAAAAACACGGGTCTAGGAGTTGAAATATTGGTTAGAGAAGTTTGTTAAATTAAAATCCTCCCATCGTTGCAAATATTTAACTATTCCCCAGTCCATGATATATTCGGCACAATTAGAGAATTTCTGCTTGTTTCCTTTATATTTTGCGCATAAGTCTGTTTTCATTAACCTTCGAAGCAGTAGCGCCTATAGACTAATTTATTTCAATCGTATATCATACCCTTTTGCTAATAAAGTCCACTGCATTTACAACCCAATACTCTTTCTTCCCAGAACACCTTATTGGCACTCTATCAATACATACATAAAGGAATTATATATATAGTATATACCTCACTATTACTACTATATATATATTACTTTCAATAAAATTGGGATTATATTCCTATATATACATATATTACTATATTATTATATTTAGTATTACATTATTGCTTGGATTATATACTATATATATTATGTTTACTTATATTACTAATATATCTCTAATTATACTTATCTCAACATCTAATAACCGATTATATATATACAAGCACTTGCAGGAAGTGTCCTCGCATGCCCTTCAGGCTCATTTGTCAATCTCCAATACTCACATCATCTGAGTACATCTGGGACGTGTTCTGGTGATCCTAATTTTGGCTCGGGCACCTCCGATTGCATAACTTGCCCCAGATGCGCCCTCTCTAGTACCCCCGTAGATTCATCCTTTTGATTGTCATCGGGGCCTCCACTGGCATGTCATTTGCCATTTGCCGTCCACCGTTTTCCTACACTTTTCCATATGGCTCAAATAATACCATAACCATGCCCTGATTCATGTCATTCCTTCCGGGCTCGTCTTTGGCGCGCGTAATGAGTCCTTTCTACAATTATACTCAATCAACAACAATATTATATAAGTACCTCCTTATTTCCGGCCTCCTCCTTATATAATAATTACAAATATAATATACTATATACTGCCGTATATATATCATCCCAGAATTCAACCTATACCTTATCATACTACTCATTATTAATATACTATATTTACGTTATAACTTACATATACCTGTACCCTCTATATATTATATATATATATATTACTATCATATTATACCTTATTACTCATCTTCTGTACCTACTGCTCAGTATCTCTATTGAAAGGTTTGACTAAGTATAGAATTTCTTTAATGTAATACTTATATTAATCATTCCTAATGTCGATCTAAAATCATAAACTAAATCACTAATATATATGCCATACCTAATATATATATATAGAAAGGATCCAAAAGATTATTGGTTTCCTTTTTATAATATTTCTGGATAACCAATATAAGTTCAAATAGGTGAACACTCAAATTACTATATATAACTAATACACCTATCAAATAGTACAGACGGTTATAACTATATATATATCGGATATTTGTTACGAAGTTAGTATTAAATATTGTTCTATATAAGCTTCACTTTTATCTCATGATACATAATAATATAATATATATATATATATACTACCAAATATTATATACAACGACAATATTTTATGCTAAATGTAATGCACATCTTTATTAGTGTATATTCTATAACTATCTGGCCACTAATATGCACTTCTTAACGACTTATTATCAATATATACCTATAGGATACTAATGTTCCTTAGTAAATAGTATAGACTAGCCATTTACTTTATATTATCAAATATTATGTGTAGAGTTAGTTGTTTGTTTACTATCATTCAGCCCATACTTGGTTATGTCTTTTTGAATCTCACTTACACTCTCAACAAGCAACTTATATATATATATCTCTAAGTGTTATTATTTATGTATTTGATTTTCTTTTTTCCCCTGCTGGGTTTTGAACTCGCACCCTCGCTGTTGGTAAAGCAGGTGATGTTAACCAGGAGCTATCGCACCAGCAATGACCTAAAAAGGAAGAGTCTACATCCGGGTTTCACCTTTGAATGGAGAATTACTATTACTTTTCCCTAAAGAATACCTAGGCATGTCAGTCACTCGGGATGGAGCTAGATATGCTGACATTAATGGACAGACTCTTCCACCACCACAGTTACACTCTGGGGTCAAGAAGATCACACATAGGGTTGTCAACTATATTCTATATCCGACATTGAATTACCTCAACAATATTGAATCTGCTAAGAAATACGCACTCTTCCTAATATAGTGATAGCCTACACCTTGAGAGCCTATATATATATATAAACTATATACTTATGTATATTATATTATATTACATATATATATAGGGGATATATATATATATACATTACGTTGAAATAAATAATAATATCATATACTTAGAAACCCCCCTATGAAATAGTTCTATATTTATAACACGGTCAAGCACTGACTTCAGACCTATAGGAATATATCAAAAATCATATTTCTGTATATATATAGCTAAAGTCCTGTTAAGGGTCCTAGCATTATTCTGACGCTAAATGGATGGTTTTTGAAACCCACTTTTTACACGAGGAACAGCGAGCGAAGTGCGAATAAGGTTATGAATTGAGAAGTAATAAGGGGATTTGTGCTAATAGATAATGAAAGGGGATGTGCTTTCGTTCGTAGCTGATGAAATGGATATGAGAAGAATGTGAAAGGTGAGGCCATCGAGCTATTGGAGAAGAGTCTGCACATAACATTGACAGATAATGAAGAAGGTCCTGATAGTAAAATGATCGAATTGTGGAGGAGGGTTTGATGGTGCACCGGGACACCAGAAGAATAGTTATTTTGAGAGGTAGAAAGTTGAAGATGGTAAATCTGCTGGCATAGATGGAAATTAATGGTGAATGGGATCAAGAATGTGCAGCGAGATAGGTGATCTGATGGTAATTTGGTATAGATTGTAGTAACAAAACGTTTATGGAAGATATTTAATTTTTGAGAAATTGGAGGACGAACAGTATTAGTATCCTTATATAAGGGTAAATGGGGATAAAGGGGAAACAAGGGCATTATAAGTTGGTAGACGGTATGTGGGTTCAAACTTCCCTTAACATGCGATCAATAGGCATTGAGAAACCATGATGTTCCTTGTGAGTAACGCACAATAGTATGTTGTATATCTGTAGGTTTTACGGATTGAGAACATGGTCGTTTGTGAAGGGATTCAATATGGGAAGCTTGTTGCAGGTATTAGTAATATAGGTGTTGGTTTGGTAGGTTATTGTATTATGAAATTATAAGTTATGGGGTATATTGAAGATGACAGCGTTGTTAAAGAACTAAATAAATAAATCCGGTAGTTGGAAGAATGAGTGGTTAAATAATCTCAATAATTGAAGATAGCATAGGATGCTATGAGGGTAGGGATGTGTTCAATAGCCCCAAATGACTATTTACGATGTTTCGTATATCGCTGATGGGGTGATGATAGAATTAGCAAGGTAGGCATTGGGTGTTGGCTGGGGAGAGTGGAGATTTTCCAGAGAGATAGGAAGATCAAGAAAGACGATCCCAGCCCCGTTGGTCAAGCGCGGTGTCCTGCTTTATTGTGAGAGCGCAGATGACATGTTCTTGGTTTGACTGTTATGGTGAATATCTGAAAACGTTTACTGAAGGATAGTAAAAGAGTTTGACATGGCGTGTAAAATTTAATGAAGTAAATGTAAGAATAAGATTAGGTTTTGGCGGGTGAGAAGTGGAAGATATTTGAATTAACAAATTGTGAAATAATAATGGTTGACAAAGTTGTTGGGGAACACGACAACTGGAAACAATTGGGAGTTGTCTCTCTGAGCTTAGAGTATTTATCTGGTTTTTGTAGCTTGTTTTATGAAATGTGGCTGTATTCTGAGTGTAAGTTTAGGAGCAGTTGTAGATGGTAAACCGGAAAGAATGTCAGAGTAAATTAGCTAAAATAATTTGGTGAAATGCAAGGGGACTAAGTCTTGTGTAAGCTAGGGTTCAGGCATTTGAAGATATGGGGTGCTCAACCTTCCGGTGGTGATATTATGTATAGAACCACCTAAAAACCTATTTGTAATTGTATGTTTCATATAATGATGGTGCATCATCTTTTCAGATGGATACATCTTAAGGAGATAACTTGTTTGATGGGGGAAAGTAGAGTTTTTAAAAAAATGACGCCACGCAATCGAGCTTAATATAACGAGGAGCTTAGTGGGTATGAGGAGACCCGTGTCGTGAATGCAGAAGTATATAACTAGGATGGGACGCGAGTATATTACGATGCTTTGATCATATGTAAAAATGGACCAGATAGTTAGTTGGTTTAACGCGGGGATGCAATAGAGGTGGGTGGTGTTGGGAATGTGCTACAGTTCTAGAAGAGAAGCTACTATGCATGGTAAAAAGTAATATTCTGAGTCAGTAAATGGAATGTCTGAAGAAAAAATGCTGAATTTTATTGGTTCTCAAGCGATAGAGAGATAGGGACCAGCTTTATTAATGGAGATCAGTTGGCGATATGTACTTACGGGTTCCGACGCCTAGAAGCCCACGTTTTGGGATGAAATCCCGTGCTACACTTGCTATGAAGTTAATATAGCGCCCCTACAGTGAGAGAGTCTAGTGTGGAATTTAGGCATTTAGAGTAAGTGGCTCGGCCCTTAAGTGGATATAAGTTGGGGGTATTTATTTCAAAGGGGTATGAATGGGTATTTTCATTTGACTTACCTCACGTTCATCTACTTACTTATTTAGTTTCAAGCTCCGTCCTTCGGGACCCAATTTGTTTGTTTCCACTCATAGTAGCGATAAAGAAATATCACCTGTATACTGTCTACCTAATACAATATAACTACCCTTTTCAGACTACCTATATAGAAATATATAGTCGCACTTATAATATATATTATATATATATATATATATATATATATATATTATATATATATATATAATATATATAGAGTAATCAATTTTTCTGGGTATTATATATGATTGTATATTGAGTAGTTTAATTATTCTATCTTGGAGCTTCTGAGGACGTTCTTTATATATCACAGGTATGTTATAAGATGGTCTTTATATATTATTTATCAATATCTTTTACTACTACTCACCCAAAGAATTTAAAAATATATCTCACTAAAGATAGTAGTATATATACGAATTTAATACTTGGTCCAATATCAAATAATATAACTACTTTATATCAACAATTACATAAGATATTAAACTATATAAATATATATCACTATATATATACTGTACTAATATATATATAACTACTAGTACTTATATATATATGGTATAATAAGGTTTTTTCTGATTATTGCTTATAATAAAGATATATATATATAACCAAAAGGTTATAATATACTGACATATTCCGATTCGAGGTATAGTATTATATATTGGAAGAAAGGTTTTTAATTTGTGAGCATTAAATAGAACTTATTTTTATCTAAAAGAACTAGAGAGATTATATAAGAGATATATAGGAGATATAATTCCTTATGTGTAATATCTTTAGATACATCTAATCTAGAAAAGAAGAAGTTTTTCTCCTACGGCGTTTAAATAACTGAATAGAGATAGAGCCAACGCGATTGTAACACACATGCCTTTCGGTTCAATATCAAGAGGGAAAAGTAGAACTGATTCCTTTAAGACTGATTAATAAAATCCTGCAGCTATGGGTAACGCGCCACACACAACAAACACACGTATTAAATACCTACACACTCTAAAACCGCAGTATACATACAACACAAGTTTATTTCCAATTGATACTCTTTCAAACGAGCCATGCAGAGATATTTTATATAGGCTCGGTTCAATCATAATACGACGTATAAATCATAAAAATCTATAAATTGTTTCAAAAACGCAAAAGACAACATATTATACTCCAATATTATCTTCTTATATCACTATATATATATAAAACTGTACCCTACTAGTTATCTTTTCCTCTACATCCTCAATAGGAATATTTGTATTAGGTATTGGGAATATAATATACTCATTATATTTTTAATATCATTCTAATAACTATATATATATATATATATATATTCTATGAGGTTATATTTTTTCTTATCCATTCTCATTACTATTAATAAAGCCTTATTATAGTTTTATTTTATGGTACTAGAAGACTTTTACATTTATATGGAACAAAGACTGATCTCTATCAATGAAATTAATTGATAAAAATGAAGCGATAAGTCAAACATATATAAAGGAAATAATTTGATACTTAAAATGTGGGAAAGATATCGTTGAAATCGTTTCCTTTATTTATTTCTTTGTAATTAATTATGTCCGAGTATGCACCCGTTTAAAATTACATTGAACACCATTTAGGTTAATGGTGGTAGTGGATACAAATCTTTCACAGTTCAAAAATTTAATTTGCTTTTAAATATATAACTTTCTAGTCATATTAATTATCCCCAACTAATACTTAACATGTATATTCCAATTTTAATGGACCCGAGAGAGTATCGAGATTGTTCGCTCTCCGATCTATATTTTCTTCTAACTGACAATTTTCCATTGGCACTCCCTTGGCGACAGAGTCATCTACTTTCAGGTGACCTTGATAATATCAAAAAAAAAGGAATGAAACAGTTATTTTCGCATACAGCTTGACTTGCTTTGGTACAAGACCGTATATATTATATTATCTTGTACCAGAAATTCTGGGTAGTCACTTAAAAATTTTTCCTAATAAAACAAATATCTTATTACTATCGTACCCAGAGTACCGGTACATTAAATGGTTATTCCTTTTCTCAGAATAGTTGTGCTTTATGTCACTAGGGTTAAACGACTATGTTTTCAAAATAAAATCGGAATTAAATTTATTTATGATCCCTTCTTGACAATTTTTTTTTGTTATAAAAAAGGCTTTAGGATACGTAGGAGACAGTGCTACTAAAGTTAGAGGTGTAAAAACAATAATTTTCACACTACAAATATAATAGCTTCTCCTATGGAGGGGTCAACTCTCTCTGCATTTCCTATGTAATATGCGTTTTCCTACATTTGAATTTCATACGGCATACAACATCCTGAAAAGAAAACGGATTAGTATTCTATTTTTCTCACCTTTTTTAATTCTTATTTTTTATTTTTTTTTTAAGTGGCTTTATTTTCTCTTTTCTAATCTACTAAAGCGTTATTTTTTCACCTATTTTTCAAATAAATAATTAGATTGCGAACGTTTCTTTAAAATTTCTCTCCACAATGAGGTCTTTCCCATTGTTCCTTCCGATAAGTATGGTTGGGATTCTGTTTTATTAAACGAACAATTTTTATCTACACTTTTAAACAGCCGGAGGGCACGACTCATAGGGCGGGTGCGGCAGCTAATATATATATGTCTTGTCCCGGCAATATTTACTGTTGCCTTCCGCCGCAGATTTATAACCACTACGCAAACGTGTTAAGGGCAGAAATATCCACCACCTACGATTAGACAACAGGACAACGAGTCCCATGATTACATCAATTTGCCTCATGTAACATCTCTTTTAGGTAGATTACTTTCTTTGCTGGTCCCATACAAATATGGTTTCTCTATCCCACAAAGACGTGTCGATTTTTTATAAATTGGGGTGTGTGGGAGCCAGTCGGCTGCGACCAAAAGGGCGGCTGGCTTATTTAACATATGCATTTATTCTAAGCTAATTTGGGGGCCATGTTTCCCCCCCGAAAGCAGGTATATTCAAACTATATCACTAAGGTAATTGGCTATACTTGGCCAAACATGCAAGTTGCGAGGCTGAGAACCGTTCTTTTGTTTATCGGCGCGAGTCCCTCAGAGGAAACACCAATAGGTAAGAGGCTCGGGCCCAGTCGGAGGGGCTTAAATCATGTTCCTGGCACATAAACATCTCAGACAGCGCAGCAAATTCCTATGACTCTACCGGGGTCCAGGATCCATCTGTAGGGTTCCACATTACAATTCTTGGGTTTGAGCCCTATCATCGTAAGATCCGGGCTCCATTCCCACTTGGTGCCCTTTTACTTCTGGGTTTTGATTGGGCTTCATTTTTCCCTGTCTATCCGCACATATGTTGCCACTCATATTATTCAGAATGTCAGATGACTCGTTGAAATTCGCATACAATCCAACCTGATGTCGATAATAATTACTCTTCGATCGTCGGGCTGAGAAGAACTATTCCAATCCAATGTTAATCCGGTCTTTCGAGTGGCAACGTTAAGAGTTTGGATTTCTCTTTAATTGATATTTAACAAATGTGTTTATGAATCATATATAGTATATTATCCATGTTTTGTTTTAAATCGCTAACGTAGCCGTTCTCTTTTAGCCTAAGTAATCCCAAATAAAAAGAAAACATATATCTCACAAAGTGGCTCATCTCCATGAACTCCTATTAATTGTATGCTGTTTTGTTTTATTATTTTTAATCCATGAGTTCTTTTACAAACGTCCAATGACATCAGTTCACTCAGCTCTCTGTGTCATCAAAGCCTTAAGTTCTCTTTTTTGTGGTCCAAAGACACAATAAATACGTTTGTCACAATTGCCATTGCAAGTTTTCTTCTTTACACCCTTATACCATTGCTTTTTTTCCAAGGGGTGTTATTCGTTTTCCTCCCCCTCCCCTTCCCGACGTCTCCTCCTTTCATTGATTTTTAAAATCAACAAACAGTTTTCATTAGATGATCTGACCTAGTAAGGCAATTATGTTTTTAAATGGTTTCTTTGTTCTTTATTATTGGCGGCCAGTGGTGGTTTCCTGTCTTCTGTTTGAACCGTTTGTGTTATCTTGCTGCGATTTTCTGTTTCGACAGTCTTGAATTCTGTGACCCCTTTTTCCGCAACAAAAACAACAATTGTTTTTCTTATAACATCTTTCCTCTTGATGACCTTCTCGCTGACAAAATTTGCACTTAGGTTTCTGATCTTTTTCTTCATCTAATCCCGTTACTTGTATTTCCTTTTTCTTTACTGTTTCTTGTTTGTTCTGTCGTTTCTCCTCGTTTTTATTCGATTTACTTGGCTGAAAACATTTTTCCACGTTGTGAGCTATTTCCACCACTTTATCTACATTCATGTTGGGATCTGATTAGTGTGGCACTTACTTTGGGGGGCGGGCTGCGTCGCTGCTGCAGTCCCTCCATGATCTTCAATTTCTTTCATTTGTTCAATATAATATTTGAGGCACCTGTCCAGCAGCAATGCTGCAAAGTTCTATCTACTAGTCGCCATGATAATTTTTATTGATTCTATCTTGTTTCTTGTTACTAGTGCCATAAATCTGGTACCGTAGCAACATGCTTGGCTTAGTTGTCAATTGCTTTATTATTGCTTTCTAAGTTTTCTCTCCTTTACTTTTTAGTATACGTGGATTTTCACTAAAAGGAATTTAGAACTCCATATTTCTCCCCTCTAACAGTCA
>JABUQX010008549.1:0-2500 GCA_015478945.1 Trachelipus rathkii
TATTTCATAATTTTCGTCTAAAGGGTGGAGTATGTGCCTATGTTTACATTAACACTCCAGTAACACGTCTCGGGAATCTCGAATCACCTAATTTTCGATGTTCTGTGGCTTAAAATCTTTCTTCATTCTATCTACAATAATCTTGTTGGTTCTGCTAACTGTTCTCCTAAATAGAACAGATTTTTCACCGCCTTTTTTGAATAATCTTACTACTTCTCACGAGACTGTTATATCTTCTCATCCAAATACTGAGTCCTCTATCTAGGGATTTCAATGTACCAACACTGAATGGTTGGGATCCTTTCATACTGATTTAGGTGGGGCAGGAGGCCGGAATCATTCCGCATTCTTAACGATCTGGAAGCAAACTATTAAAAGAACCACACCATTCGGATCGTCCTAACCAATTCTTGAACACACTTGACCTATGTTTCACCAACTAGTCCTTCTCTCTATTAATACACCACCTTCGCTCCTATTGGGAAATCTGACCACAACCTTATATCTCTTAATTTTATACTATCCTTTCTCTCCAACAGCTCCATCCGGCCCTATTGCGTCTTTTCTGGCACTTTGATCGGGCCGATTGGGGGCTTTGCGCTGCTTCTTCGCTAAACTATAATTGGAATGACTGTTTTGTCTCTGGTGACGCTTCGGCTTCTGCCGACAAGGGTGGGAGCTGTAATCGTTGAATGGGATGAGCAGGTTTATTCCATCTTCAACTAAATTCTTTCTCTCCTCATAATCCATGTTCGATCGTAATTGCTCTCTGGCCATTTCCAGGCTAGAGACAATGTCCGTATGCGGGGTGGAAAAAAATTCTCGTTCCTCCTATCACTCTCCGCTAATTTTCATCTCAGCTAGAATATCGTTGCAAGGGATAACTCTCGACGAAAGGCAAAGCGGGACTTTCATCAACGAAAGTGCGCTAACTCCTTGGTTCTCCTACTGATCAAATCTTTCTGTCATCTTGCCAAAAACATCTCCCACAACTTCTGTAAATCTACCTTCCTCTCTTATTCGATCTGATGGTTCTTGTTGCTAACTCTCCAACTGACAAGGCCCAATCTCTCGGCCTCCAAATATTTTCAATCTAACTCAACCCTGGAACGATTCTGGCATTTCCGCTCTTCCTCTCCTTCTCCTCTCAGTGCCCTATGCCTTTGCCTGAGATTAAATTTGATCGGGTGCATGTGGGCTCCTGAAATCAATGAACGTTAGGAAGGCGGGTGCCCGGATGGGCATTCCTCCCCGAGTTTTTGAGGGAGTGTGCTTCCGTGCTGGCGCCTCCTCTCGTTCGACTATATATCTTCTATGCCCCAATACTAGCACTTTCCCTCAGTGTTGGAAGCGCGCATTATGTCCAACCTATTCCGAAAAAGGAAGCCGCTCTGATCCTTCTAACTATCGCCCTATAGCTCTTAACCTGTATTCTATCTAAGATCTCTTTGAAACCCTCTCAACTCTCATTTCCTTAGACAATCTGGAATCTCATTCCCTTCTTTCCGATCGCCAGTACGGCTTTCCGCGCGCTCGAAGTCTACTGGTGATATACTTTCCTATCTAACAGATTTATGGTTTTCCCCCCTCAGGAAATACGGGGAGACTTGCGTGGTGGCGCTTGACCATATCCAAAGCATTGACCGGGTATGGCACGCGTCAACTGCTCTCCAAGCTCTCCTCCTTTGGATTTCCTCCCTTCCTCTTTGCTTTACTTATGTCTGCTTTCTTTCAAGATCGCTCAGATATCGCTGTTGTTGATGGGGCGACCTTCTTCCTTCTTTTCTGTCAATAGTGGGGTTCCTCAGGGTTTCTGTCTTTATCTCCTACTTTATTCTGCTTTTCATTAATGATCTTCTCGTCTGCACACCTAACTCTATCCGCTCATATGCCGATGACTCGACCCTTCAATTCTTCACTCATTTCAATTCTGCTCCTTCTTTACTTCTAGAATTGCTCTCGTCTTAATCTTTCCGCATTCTCTTCTCGCTGATCTGGATAGAATTTCCGGGTGGGGTCCTCTGCTCACCCTTGTGAAATTTAATTCTTTAAAAACCCAACTTCCTACAAATCTCCCTCTCTAAGAAACCTTCCCAACTTTTCTATCTTCTTCGACGGCTCTCTCGTCTCTCTCCTGTTGACAATATCAACATCCTTGGCCTTAACATAAACAAAAAAATGTCTTGGGAAACCTCACATCACAATGGTTGCTAGGGCGGCCTCAAGAAACTGGGAGTTCTGTTTAGACTGGGAGACTTTTTCTCCTCTTCTCAGTTACTCCAGCTATACAAGGGTCTCATCCGCCCTTGTATGGAGTTCTGCTCTCATATCTGGGGGGCGCTCTGGTTTCACCGGCTTTTGGATAGGGTCGAAGCAAAGGCTAAAAAAGACTTATAACTGTCCTGTATTCCTAGTTCACTTGACCCTCTACTTTCGTTGCGGCGCGATGTTGGTGCTTTATCTCTTTTTCTATAGGACCGCAGCGGCAAGGTGCTCGAGG